>ML434939.1:1632-14853 GCA_005239525.1 Nicotiana knightiana | reverse complement strand
TCGTTACATCCCCCCGCCCCCCTCTTAAACAAACCTTCATCCTCGAACAGGTCTAGAAACATACCTGGAGTCTCAAATAGATGTGGATATCTTCTCCGCGCCTCCCGCTCAGTCTCCCTGGTGGCCTCCTCCACAGGCTGACCTCTCCACTGCACCTTCACTGAAGCTATGTCCTTTGATCTCAACTTCCGAATATGCCGATACAAAATGGCCACCAGCTCCACATCATAAGTCATATTACCCTCCAACTGAACCGTGCTGAAGTCCAAAACATGGGACGGATCTCCGACATTCTTTCGGAGCATGGAAACATGAAACACTGGGTGCACGCTCGACAAGCTAGGTGGCAAGGCAAGATTATAATCCACCTCCCATATCCTATGAAGCACCTCAAAAGGCCCAATGAACCGGGGGCTCAACTTTCCCCTCTTCCCAAACCTCATAACACCCTTCATGGGTGATACCTTCAGCAAAACCCTCTCCCCAACCATGAAAGACACATCAGAGATCTTCCTGTCCGTATAGCTCTTCTGTCTAGACTGCCGTATGAAGCCGCTCCAGAATCAATTTCACCTTATCTAATGCATCCTGGACCAAGTCTGTGCCCAAGAGCCTAGCCTCACCCGGCTCAAACCATCCTACCGGAGATCTACACCTTCTCCCACATAAAGCCTTGTATGGAGCCATCTGAATACTCGACTGATAACTGTTGTTATATGCAAACTCTTGCGAGCAGCAAAAACTGGCCCCATGAACTCCCAAAGTCAATGACACAAGCGCAACATGTCCTCCAGTATCTAAATAGTGCGCTAGAACTGTCCGTCCGTCTGAGGGTGAAAAGTTGTGCTCAGCTCAAACTGAGTACCCAACTCTCGCTGCACGGCCCTCCAAAACTGTGATGTAAACTGAGTGCCTCTATCTGAAATGATGGAAACTGGGACACCATGTAGGCGAACAACCTCTTGGGTATAAATATCAGCCAACCACTCTGAAGTGTAAGTAGTACCAACTAGAATGAAGTGCACGGACTTGGTCAGTCGATCCACAATAACCCAAATAGCATCGAACTTCCTCGAAGTCCGTGGGAGCACAACTACTAAGTCCATGGTGATATGCTCCCACTTCCACTCCGGGATCTCTAGTCTCTGAATCAAGTCACCCAGTCTCTGATGCTCATACATAACCTGCTGACAGTTGAGACACTGGGTCACAAACCTAACTATATCCTTCTTCATCCGGTTCCACCAATAGTGTTGTCTCAAATCCTGGTACATCTTCACGGCACCCGGATGGATGGAATACCGCAAGTTGTGGGCCTCCTCAAGAAAAAACTGTCGGAACCCATCTACATTAGGAACACATATTTGGCCCTACATCCTTAACACGCCTTCATCACCAATAGTCACATCCCTAGAATCACCTCGCCAAACCTTGTCTTGAAGAACGAGCAGGTGGGGTCTTCATACTGACGCTCCCTGATACGGTCATAAATAGAAGACCTGGATACCACGCAAGCCAATACCCGACTCGACTCCAAAATATCCAATCTAACAAGCTGGCCCGCTAAGGCCTAAACATCCAATGCCAATGGTCTCTCTGCAGCTGGGAGATATGCTAAACTCTCCGCCCGGCGACTCAAAGCATCGGCCAACACATTAGCCTTCCTCGGATGGTACAAAATAGTGATATCATAGTCCTGAAGAAGCTCTAACCATCTCCGCTGACGCAAATTAAGATACTTCTGCTTAAATGGATGTTGCAGACTCTGGTGATCAGTACAGATCTCATAATGAACCCATACAAATAATGTCGCTAAATCTTCAAGGCATAAACAATGGCTGCTAACTCAAGATCATAGACAAGATAGTTCTTCTCATGAGTCTTCAAATGGCGTGAGGCATAGGAAATCACCCTACCCTCCTGCATTAGAACACATCCAATACCTATCATCGAGGCATCACAATACACGGTATAAGAACCTGAAGCTGATGGCAGAACTAACACTAGAGTTGTGGTCAAGGCAGTCTTGAGCTTTTGAAAGCTCTCCTCACACTCGTCCAACCACCTGAATGGAGCACCCTTTTGGGTCTATTTGGTCAAGGGCGGTGCAATAGATGAAAACCCCTCCAAAAAGCGATGATAATATCTCGCCAAAACAAGAAATCTCCTAATCTCCGTGGCTGAGGACGGTCTAGGCCAACTCTGCACCGCCTCTATCTTCTTCAGATCCACCTGAATACCATCACTGGACACCACGTGCCCCAAGAATTCTACTGAATCCAGCCAAAACTCACACTTGGAGAACTTTTCATAAATCTTATCCTCCCTTAATCTCTGTAATACAATCCTCAAATGCTAAGCATGCTCCTCCTGGCTACGAAAGTACACCAGGAAGTCATCAATGAATACAATAACGAATAAATCCAAATAGGGCTGGAATACACTATTCATCAAATGTATGGACGTTGATGGGGAATTGGTCAGCCCAAAAAACACCACTAAGAACTCATAATGGTACTATCGGGTCCTGAAAGATGTCTTAAGATTATCCGAATCCAGAATCTTCAGCTAGTGATAACCGGACCTCAGATTAATCTTGGAGAAAACCCTCGCTCCCTGAAGCTGGTCAAATAAATCATCAATATGAGGCAAAGGATACTTGTTCTGGACTGTGACCTTGTTCAACTGCATATAGTCAATGCACATCCTCATAGAACCATCCTTATTCTTCACAAATAGAACCGGTGCACCCCAAGGTGACACACTAGGCCAAATAAACCCCTTATCAAGGAATTCCTGAAGTTGTTCTTTCAACTCCTTCAGCTCCGCCGGTCCCATACGATACGGTGGAATAGAAATGGGCTGAGAGCCCGGCACCAAATGAATACCGAATTCAATATCCCTGTCAGGCGGCATGCCCGGCAGGTCTGCAGGAAACACATCCAAAAAATCCCGTACCACTGGAACAAAATCAGTGGTAGGAGTCTCTGCACTAACATCACTCACAAAAGCCAAATAGGATAGACAACCTTTCTCAACCATACGTTGAGCCTTCAAATATGAATTCACCCTACTAGGTACATAATCTATAGAATCGCTCCACTCAACCCTCGGGGATCCCGACATCGCCAATGTCACGGTCTTAGCGTGACAAATCGAGAACATAATGGCTTGGAGATAACCAATCCATACCCAATATCACATCGAAGTCAACCATACTGAGCAGTAAAAGGTCAACTCGGGTCTCCATACCCCTAGTCACCATACATAACTGATAAACACGGTCCACAATAATAATATCGCCCATAGGAGTAGATACATGAACAAATGAAACTAAAGACTCACGGGGCATATCCAGAAAATGAGTGAATATGAGGAAACGTATGAATAAGTGGAACCAGGGTAAAATAATACAAAGGCATATCTGTGACAGATTGAGACAATACCTGTAATCACAGAATTTGAAGCAATAGCATTTGGTCTGGAAGGGAGGGCATAGAAACGGGCCTGGACACCCCCTGATCTGCCTCCCCCTCTCGGGCGATCCCTAGATGACTGAGCTCCACCCCTAGTTGACTAGGCGGGTGGTGGAGGAACTGATGCTAATGACATAGTCTGGATCCTCTACGGAGCGAGACCTCCCATTAGATGGGGACACTCTCTCCTCATGTGACCAAACTCCCCACCATAGAAACACCCTGGTGCTGGTACTAGGGAATGAAGGGAGCCCTGCGTACCGGGATAACTACCAGAAGGACTCTACATAGACGAACCCTGGCCCGATGGAGCACGAGAAGAACTATGCATTGCGAGGGCACCAAGAGATGAGCGAACCTGCTGATAACTGTGAGAACCATGGCCAGATGATGCACCACGGTGAATTGGGCTAGCTGTCTGAGCATGCCTAAAAGGACGGACTCTACAGTGCCGGAACTGACCCCCAAAACGAGTACCACTAAATTCACCTTGTCCACGAGGCCTCTTGGCCTCCCTCTCAACCCTCTCTTGATCGCGAACTATTTCAATCTGCCGAGCAATGTCGATAACCTCATCAAAAGTAGCCCCTGACACTGTCTCTCTAGTCATAAGCAATCGAAGATGAAAAGTGAGGCCATCTATAAACCTCTTGATCCTCTCTCTGTCAGTGGGAACCAACCAGATAGCATGACAGGCCAACTCCGAGAATTGCATCTCGTACTGCGTCACAGACATATCACCCTGACGAAGTTTCTCAAACTATCTGTGCAACTCCTCTCTGCGGGACTAAGGCACAAACTTTTCTAGAAAGACAACGGAGAACAGCTACCAAGTAAGGGTTGTTGCGCCGACTGGCCTACACCTCTCATAAGCCTCCTACCAACTGAATGCAGCCCCAGAAAACTGGAAAGTAGTGAATGAGACCCCACTGGTCTCCAGAATGCCTGATGTATGGAGTATACTCTGACACTTATCCAAGAAACCCTGTGCATCCTCACCCTCTGCACCATTTAAAGACGGAGGCTGGAGTCTCCCAAACCTCTCTAATCTCTGCTGCTCATCCTCAAGCATAACAGGAACCACATAATCCTAAGTAGCTGCAACCGGCTGGGCTGGTGGTGCCCCCAGTGTCTGGAGTCCCTGAACAACCTGCTCAGGTGTGCGGGAAGTGGGATTCTAAGTGCCTCCCCTAGCCTGAGAAGTGGTTGCGGCCGTAGAAATAGAGACCGCCTGAGCAAGGCCAGCACACACTGATAGAATCTGAGCTAGGGCCTCCTGAAGGCCAGAAACCACAATAGGCACAGGTGGTGCCTGAGATGGTCTCGTTGTAGCATCTACCACGGGGACCTGGTCCTGATCTAGAGCAGTTAGGGGGTCTTCAAGTACTGCCCCGGCTGCTGCGCGAGCTGCACCTCTACCCTTACCATGGCCTCGACCACAGCCTCGGCCTCTCGCTGGGCCTGGCTGGTGATACTGGTAGCTGATCCTCATGTCCGGTAGTGCGAGTCCTCACCATCTGTGGGAGAATGAAACAATAGAAGTTTAGTTACCAGAATCAACAGATTTGCACGACAAGAATTCAAGAATGTGAGATCTTCCTAAGGGTTATGTAGCCTTTAGAAGATAAATACGGACGTTTCCACACCGATTCTCAAGACTCTATTAAACCTGTTCATGAATCGTGAGACCTATGTAACTTGGGTTCTGATACCAACATGTCACGACCCAAAAATAACCCTGTCGTGATGGTGCCTATCGTGGTGCTAGGCAAGCCGACACATTTTTTCAAAACATATCGATATTTCATTTAAAAGATAAGTCAAAGCTTTTCATAACAGAATCTTCATAAAAGAGTTCAACTCAAAATAAAATGGGGAAAAGATAGCTCGACATCGGGGTGTCACTAAGTCATAAGCATCTAAACAAGACTAGAATCAGAGTTTACAATGTTCCACCAAATACCAAAAATAGAAAGAAAAGATACCAATAGAGGAGAGTCAAGGGCTGCGGATGCCGGCAGCTACTTCATAGGTCTCCGACAACCAAAAGTGCACGGACTCAACGATCTCTGTGAACGGTTTCACTTGGATCTGCACACAAGGTGCAGGGAGTAACGTGAGTACTTCCAACTCAGTAAGTAACAGAATTAAATAAGGAAATGAGAAAATGAAGCCAAAATACAGTTCTTTTCAATAATTTCAGTAAAAGAAATTAGGCATGCTTCAAACTGGTGTCTTAAAGTCAAAACATTTCGAGCTCAAGTGAAACAGTATAAGTCCTCCAAAATATCACAACAACAACGACTAGCAACGAAGTGCAACTACAAATAAAAGTAAGTACAGCCTCATAGGGCTATTGTCACTCATTTATCTCGACAGCTCAATCACTCGGCTTTCAGCCTCAATACTCACAATCAAGGTGCCTGCGCTAACTAGGGGTGTTCAGACTCCGGAGGGGCTCCTACAGCCCAAGCGCTATATTGCTGCAGCATGCAGCCTGATCCAATACTGCTTCGGCGTGCAACCCGATCCATACATTGCTGCAGCGTGCAACCAGATCCGATAACATGGCCCGAAGGCTTGTTGCGGCGTGCAACTCGATCCAATATTATTGTGGCACGTAGTCCGATCCAAATTATCTCACACAGATCTCAACCCGGCACAGGCCCTATATCAGTCACTAGCCTCTCCAGCCTCAATAATATCACAATAACAGCCCAAACAGAGAATATAACAAGTATTAAATCAAATGATGAGAGAGAGCTGAGATAAAATGCATAAGCAAACGGAGACTGAGTACAAGACAACAATTTAGCAGTCAATACAACAAGTTCTCGACCACTACATGTCCCAACAGTTTTTTCATATAGCCTAAGCATGGTTTCAAACATGTAAGATAGTCAATAACTCGAAACAAGAATGAACCGGTAATAACAATAGGCTATTTAACTTTACAGTCTACCGGGACGGACCAAGTCTCATTCCCACACGGTGCACACTCACACGCCCGTCACCTAGCATGTGTGTCACCTCTAAATATCAACATCATATGAATTTCTCAGGGTTTCTTACCCTCAGACCAGATTTAAGACTGTTACTTACCTCAATCCGAACAAATCCCTACTCCGCAATGCTTTTGCCTCTTGATTCGGCCTCCAAATTCTCTGAATCTAGTCACAACTAGTACAATACCATAAATATATGCTAAAGTAAGCAATTCCATAAGAAAAACTACTAAATTAGACTCAAAACCCGAAATTGGCTCAAACCTGGCCCCGGACCACGTCTCGAAATCTGACAAAAGTCACAAAATTCGAAAACACATTCACTCATGAGTCTACCCATACAAAATTTATAAAAATCCGACATCATTTGGTCCCTCAAATCTCCAAATTACACTCTCCAAAATCCCAAGCCCTAACCCCTTATTTCACTTCAAACCCTACTAATTAGGTGTAAAATCAGAAGGAACACAACATAGCTAATGATAATATAACTTACCTCAGTGAATATCCTTGAATCCCCTTCAAAAATCATCCCAAAATCTCAATAGTCCGAGTTGAAAATGATGGAAATGAGCAAAAATCACGAAGTCTTCTCTTTATAGGTTCTGCCCAGGCTTTTCGCACCTGCGGCTCAAAATGCGCACCCGAGGAGCCGCTTTTGCGCAACAATCTCCGCATCTGCGGAAAATCACTTCAGTGCCCATCTCCGCACATCCGCTCCCTATCCGCTTCTGTGACCTCGCCGGTGTGGAAAAGACCTCGCATTTGCGACCACTGCCAATCCTCCTCTCTTCCACTTATGCAGGCAACTACCCGCTTCTGCTGGCTCGCAGATGCACACACCCATTCGCACCTGAGGTTTTCCCCAATCCTTCTCACCTCCGCATCTGCGCCAATCCCACCGCACCTGCGGCATATCCTCGCAAATGCAATTACACCAGTAACAGGCCAACTTCAGCAATTCTCCAAACTTCAAACTTGATACGTTAACCACCCGAAACATACCCGAGGCCCTCGGGACATCAACCAAACATGCCATAAATTCATATAACACAATACGAACTTAGTCAAACCTTCGAGTCACCCAAAACAACACCAAAATACATAATTAACCTTGGATTCAAGCCTAAGAACTTCTAAACTTCCAAATTCTGCAAACGACGCCGAAACCTACCAAACCACGTCCGAATGACCTAGAATTTTTTTCTCACGTCAAAAATGACATCACGAACCTACTCCAACTTTCGGAAACCCATTCCGACCTAGATATCAAGTTTTTCCATTGCCGACCAAAATCGCAAAATTTCCAACTTTCGCCAATTCAAGCCTAATTCCACTACAGACCTCCAAATTGCATTCTTGACGCGTTCCTAAGACCAAAATCACCTAACAGAGCTAATGGAACCATCAAAATTCAATTCCAAGATTTTTTACACATAAGTCAACATCTGGTTGATATTTCCAACTTAAGATTCTAAGTAAGAGACTAAGTGTCTCAACTCACTCCGAAACCACTCCGGACCTGAACCAACTAAACCGATATATGATAATATAGTTGAAAAGCACAAAAGAAAGCAAGAATGGGGGAAAACAGGGCTATAACTCTAGAAACAACCGGCTGAGTCGTTACAGTAAGTAATTCCTACCTTAATGTGAGTTGAATACATTGATTATGGGTAGATTTCAACATGAAAATTGGTAGAAAAAATGGGTTTAGAAGAAAAAACTAGGGTTTAATAAAAATGAGATTTTACCACAAAAATGATTATGAAACTTAGCAAAAATCATATATTATGTTCTTAAGGTTGTGGGTAACAACTTTCTTCAAAAAATTTTGGAATCCGGGCGTATGGGCTTGGGGGTGAATTTTAGGAATCTTGCAGTTTGGGTTGGGTAATCACTTTAATAGTGAAGAAATGAACTTTTGAGCATAATATGATCGATTTATGTAATATTTGGCTAGTTCCAAGTCGTTCGACATCAAATTTGGAGGTTCAGTGCATTCTTGAGTTAGGAAGTAGGCTTTGAGACGAGGTAAGTCTCTTTTCTAACCTTGTAAGAGGGAATTTACCCTATAGGTGAACTTAATTAATATGTGTTATTGTTTTTGGGGGGGCTACGTGCGCACGAAGTGACGAGAGTCCATACATAGATATTATTCATGTTATGTCCGGGTAGTTTTAGGTTTACATCATGCCTTGTTGGTATTGTTATTGATTTATGTTTATTGTTTACCTTGAGAAGGAGCGGGATTGAGTTTTCTTATTGAATGTTTCAAAAGGATTTTAAAAGTTTTCATTTGAATTTCGTATTTTGAAAATAATGGGAGAGTACTATAATAATTTAAGAAATCTTTGTGTAACTGCGTCACATATATGATTCACGAGCGAGGTAATTCCTTAAATTTATATTTGACCGCATCGCATGTATGATTCGTGAGCGAGGAAATAGATGCATCTATGGTTCGCGTTGTTCGACCCTCGGCAGTGCACATTTTACATTTATGTTGGATCGGGTCGAACGTCGTCGGTGGTAATTTTGTGTGATAATGGAGTTGGGGATTTCTTCTCATAATTTGAATAAATTCATTGTTTATGCAATCATTTGTCTTGAAGAAAGAAAGTTATTTAAGCTCTTAAATATGGTGAAGACTTGTTTAGTTTTTCTTGCTCTGAGTATTATTGTTATATATCATGCTGAATTAGAATTTCATATTATCATGTTATTGGCCCTAGTAGGTGTCGAAGTCGACTCCTCGTCACTACTTCTTCGAGGTTAGACTAGATACGTACTAGGTACATATTATTTATGTACTCATTCTACTCTTCTCTACTTAATTGTACAGGATCTGAGGCAAGTGCATTTGGTTACCAATATGGTGCTCAGATTTGATCCCCATCTCGAGATTCCGAGCTACCTTCCGAGTCGTTCTGCATCATGCTGGAGTCTCTCTTATGTTTTATTTTTCTGTCTATTTCTTTTAAGATAGTAGGCTAGTATTCTTTTGCATGTTATACTAGATTTCCCTCATACTTGTGACACCAGTCTTGGCACACACACTAGTAGACTTATGATTTTGGTATTGTTTATATAATTATGGTTTGTACTCATAGCTTCCATTTAATATTGTCACATTGGTAAATTTATGAATCTTTTCAACTAATGTAGAATTTTATCCACTTATAAATTAATCAAACGGGAAATCACTAGTTTAATCAGTGTTGGCTTGCCTAACAACGGTGTTGGGCACCATCACAGCCTATAATGGAATTGGGTCGTGACAACATGGTATCAGAGCACTAGGTTCACGTAGGTCTCACAAGTTATGGGCACGCCTAGTAGAGTCTTGCGGAGCGGTGCAGAGACGTCCATACTTATCTTCGAGAGGCTATAGTGTGTTAGGAAACTACTCTTTATTAATTTCCTATCGTGCAGTTGATGGTATACTAAATTCCTTTCTCTCATTCTCTCATTCTCTCATAGAGGACGCGTACGGTGGACGTTCCAGACCCAAGAGGAGCTGCTCCACCCATTTCTAGAGGCCATGGCAGAGGCAGAGTGATAGGTTTATAGTACCTTAGCTTTATGTTTTGATGATATAACAAACTTATTGTCAAGCACCAGATAAGGAAACTGATACACACTTGGTACAAAGCTCAAACATTTGACTCAAGACAATGAGAGTTGTTATGACTTCAGAAGATAAAGGATCAACATAGGGAACTGATCCCCTTGGGTTCCCCTGGAAACAATACGAAGTCAACTCTCCACAGCTAGAAAGTGACTTCATGTATTGTACACGCAAACAGTACAGCACATTACAGCAGTCACTTCCATTTGGAAGGACCTTGTACCAACTAAGTGATTACATCATTCAAGTGATGTCATCCAAGTTGTATCAACATTAACATTACAACAAAACATCATTTGAACACTTGAGAATTGATTCAATCAATTCAAGCATCTGATAATCAAGCATTCAATTCTCAAGTGCATCAAGAGCAAAGTACAACACTGCTACAGACCAGTTCCTACAACAAGTCTTTGTATGTCCTTAGTTGAGTTGTAACTTTGTAATTGTTCTTCATTGAAATTCCTACTCTGCTTATCTAGAATCATTAATTAGGAAACCTTTGTAAACCATAAACTTTAGTGTTTGTGTCGTGACTAGAGTTAGTAATGTGTTGAAGTCCTTGTAATAGGTGTATTGCAAAGTGGATTGTAATAGGTGTATTGCAAGTTAGTGAGGGATTAAGAGTTTAATTCCTAGGTTTCATAGGTTGTAATCTAAAATATTGCTCATAGTGAAGTTGAAATCCTACCAGTGTAGATCGTGGTTTTTTTTATCCCATTGGGAAGGGATTTTTCCACGTAAAAGATCTCTGTTCCATTTACTTACTGTTGTGGGAGCTTAATCTGTGGAAACTTATATAGGACCTGGTCTGTATATAGTTTGGTGGACTCATATATCCTATCACCGAGGAAGGTCACCGACCCGAGGTAGGGGACAAGGGCATCCCAGAGATGCCCCAGTAGCACCACCAGCGGATCCAGTGGAGGATCCCCTCATTGAGAAGCAGGGCGAGGTGCCTGTCACAAAGCCAGCCCTGGTATATTTCATGTCAGCACCGGGCTTTCAGGAGGTCATGGGCTGTATGTTGCGGTTCATGGACACTATGACTCTGGCTGGTTTATTTCCAGCAGACCTAGCCACATCTCGGGCAGGAGGGGGCACAGACCCTTACTCCTCAAGCTCCTAGGCACGAAGCTACAGTATATCAGACTCCGGGTACACTACCGGTGGGTGGAGCTCAGCCAGTTTTCGCAGCTTCACCTGAGCCTATACCAGCAGCGGATGGTGATACGCAGAAGCTATTTGACAGATGGACAAGGCTACACCCTCCTATCTTCGGGGGTGAGCAGCATGAGGATCCCCGGGACTTTATTGATCGGTGCAGGGACAGACTGCACAATATGAGGATATTGGAGTCCCCTGGGGTGGATTTCAATTTCCAGCTAGAGGGCAGGGCCCGTAGATGGTGGTAGTCTTACCTTCTTGGCAGACCAGTGGGCTCTCCTCACATGACTTGGGACCAGTTTACACAGCGTTTCTTGGATAGGTATATTCCACCCTCTCAAAGGGAAGAGTTGCGAGATTAGTTCGAGCAGCTCAAGCAGAGTTAGATGTCAGTGACTTATTATGAGGCGAGATTCTCTGAGTTATCTCACCATGCACTTATAATACTTCCTACCGACGCAACGGAGATTTGTTATGGGGTTGCACCCTATTATTCGGGCTAGTATAGCCCAGGAGTTTGAGATGGGCACTGGTTATCAGCTAGTAGTGGAGATTTCTCGGAGGATTGAGGGCTACCACAAGAGCGGTAGAGATCAGATGCAGCAGGACAAAAGGACCTGTTCCTCTAGAGAGTTTAGAAGTGCTCAGCCAGGGGTAGAGGTCAGTTTGGGAGGGGTCAGCCTAGCAGGCCCACATATTCAGCACTACCACCTCCTCGGGGTGCTCCAACGTGACCCTATTTCAGCCTCATGATAGAGAGTTCATACCATCCACCAGCCATCTAGGGTTCTCCTAGTGGGTATTCAGGCCATCAGGGTCAGGCTTCAGGGAAACAGTCTATGGTACCGAGAGGTTGTTACGAGTGTGGAGAGTCGGGTCACATGAAGAGATCTTGTCTCAGACTTCAGGGCAAGGCAGTGCAACAGGGTCAGCAGCCCATGATTTCAGCTCCAGTAGGGGCCATCCCAGAGGTGGAGGTCAGGCACGCGGGGGCCATCCAGGTGGCGCTCCAAGCAAATTTTATGCTTTTCCGGCTAGACCAGATGCAGTGGCCTCAGATGCCATGATCACAGGTATTATTTCTGTCTGCGGTAGGGACACTTCGGTATTCTTTGATCCAGGGTCTGCCTATTCATATGTATCATCTATTTTTGCTCTTTCCTGGATATTTCTCGTGATTCCTTGGGCACTCATGTTACGTGTCCACTCATGTGGGAGATTCTGTGATTGTGGATTGGATCTATCGATCCTGTGTGGTCACATTATGTGGTTACGAGTCTAGATCGGACCTTCTGTTTCTTGATATGACCGACTTTGAGGTCATCCTGGGCATGGACTGGTTATCTCCATATCACGCCATCCTTGATTAACATGCCAAGACTGTCACTTTAGCGATGCCAGAGTTTCCTATGTTGGAATGGAAGGGTTCATCTGTCAGTACATCTAGTCGGGTTATCTCTTTTCTAAAGGCTCGACATATGGTCGAGAAGGGTTGCTTGAATTATTGATCACACTTAACTATGTCTAATAAAATACTAAATGGGCGTTGCAAATATAATCTGGGGTATTAAGCCCAGAGTCGATCCCACAGGGAATTTACGTATCAAGCAAGCTGTTAGAATACTCAATTGTCACTTGATGTTATTTAAATTACTAACACTAACGATTAACTACGCTAAGGTGTAAATAATTGTAATAATGATCTAAGGTTATGGTTTCCCCCGTCGGTGAATTTACTTCTCGGATACTTTATATAGCTTGATTGTTGTATTTATCAATCATGAACACTCTATCTACCATAAATCTCTCTCAAGTAATTATGATAATTTACTAGACGCACTCTCTCAAGTTACGCTAGCTAGATTGCATTACAGTTCACTTTAGATTGCACCCGAGGTATCGTTATCTCTAATCCAACCTCTAAACCCTCGGTTATGACTTT
>ML434938.1:20544-45206 GCA_005239525.1 Nicotiana knightiana | reverse complement strand
TATATATATATATATACAGGAAGCGCTAGTAACACAGGGTCGGGTTATAGTATATGATACTGTATAACCTACTCAGATTCATCATTGAATTATATATACGTTATAGTATTATAGTGAAGTGTCTATGTGTTTGTGTGTGTATATATATATATATATATATACACTTTGATAGCCGTATATATGTATAAATCCCTAAAATAACTCGATCATGTGTTCCTAGTGCTACATGTTCTTATATATATATACATGAAGCGCTAGTAACACAGGGTCGGGTTATTTTAAGGATTTATACACTTGTAAATTGGTTCATCAACTTATAACCTAGTGATGTATGAAGGTTATATACATACACACACTAACATACACTATTACAAGTTATATATACGTTATAGTATTACAGTGAAGTGTCTGTGTGNTATATATATATATATATATAACACGCTTCGTTGTACAATTTTAACTACATATATAGCATGTTAGAGTATATTTTAGTGTATTCATCTCTTGTATTACAAAAGTGTTAACGTATTACATTTATATTATTTAGATAGTAAATATAAAAGTGATTTTTAATTTTGACCAATGTTGACCTGAAAAGAGACCAACTTTGGTCGCTTTTTATACATAAATCAAAATTAGCGACCAAGATTTATTTTATATTTTATAAAATATTTAAAATAATAATATAATTGTTAAACGTTAGAACTGGGTCCCAGATTAGCGACCAAAATTGGTCTCTATCTGCTTCTCCTTTATTAAGCGACTAACTTTGGTCGCTAATTTTAAAATTATATTTATTTATATTTTATATTTTTTTTAAATAATAATATAATAAATAAAATTTTATATCTGGGTCCCAGATTAGTGACCAAAGTTGGTCGCTATTTGCTTCCACTTTCATAAGCGACCAACTTTGGTCGCTAATTTGAAATTTTATTTATTTAAATTTTATAATTTTTTAAAATAATAATATACTTATTAAAAAATTTATAACTGGATCTCACTTTAGCGATCAAAGTTGGTCGCTAATTTTTATATTTCTTTGACCAAGCAAGTCTGACTAGCCCGGTCAATATTTTGACCACATTATCGACCAAAAAGTGACCAACCTTGGTCGCTAATTTATTTATAATTATTTTTTAATTATTTTATCAAATTTAGCGACCAACTTTTGTCGCTTTTTTTGATAGACCAATTTTGATCACAAATTTTTTATCACTTTTTATAAGATTTTTAGTAGTGAACATTGATTGGTTGAAAAAAAGATAGAGATGGAAATGATCTCTAAGATTGGACGCTGAGCTTGAGAAAGAGAAGGAGGAAGTGAAAAAATTGAGGAGCAAATTGGTTAGGTCCGATACTAGAGAAAATGTGCTTTGGTGTATTATCTTATATAGTTTTATTATAGGTGTAACATCAAGCATGCAACGTTGAATCAAAGTGCACGTACGGCAGTTGTCATAGGTGTTTAATGTGTTATCGTAGAATCTTTTGTTTATGTAATTGTAGAACCTTCTACTTGGATAACCTTTGGTTTATTTAATTGTAGTACATGTTAACGTATTCTGTAAATTTGTTATGAAATTATGCATAATTTGATTAATAGTTTTAATTAATAAGGGAATAGAGGGTGAATCTTGGCCAAGGATAATTAACTCTAGATTGGAGAGTATTGAGTAAGAAAAATTGGATATGGTCAGGAAAAAGGACTTATTAAGATTGTAAAGGATGTCAAATATAAATAAGGGGTTACATTCCCACTGCTATTACTCCACAATGTATGATAAAGAAGAACAAGAAGATGCACCACTAATATTTTGGTATCAATATTTGGAAATAGTACATATTTTTAAATACGAAGTCACTGACAATTTCATAATTAATCTGAAAAAATCTTGCAACCCAATTCTTAGTACAATGATCATAAACTCCTCATACAATGTCCAGATTCGACGATTCTTTTTGTTATGGCTCCGTAATTACGATACGGGTCTAATAATTCAATAAAAACACAAATTGAAGCTCATTTGCTTAATGTAGTACCATTTATGCTTGAAGAAACAAGGTCGAAACATTAAAAAAAATGAGCGCAACACAACCATAACCTATCTAAAACTCACTCGAGCCTTCAGGACCACGTCAAAAATACCAACAAGTCCCATAACATAACACGGACTTACTCGAGGCCTAAAAATACACATAACAACATCGAAACGACGAATCACATCTCAATCCAAAAATCAATGAACTTGAAACTTCAAACTTCCACAACTAATGTTGAAACCTATCAAATCACGTATGATTGCCCTAAAGTTTACACACAAGTCACATTTGACATTACGGGCCTGCTACAACTTTCGGAATTAAAATTCGACCCCTTATATCAAAAAGTCCACTCTCTGTCAAACTTTCCAAAAAAATCCAACTTTCGCCATTTCGAGCCAAATTCAACTACGGACCTACAAATCACAATCCGGACGCGCTCCTAAGTCCAAAATCACCCAACGAAGCTAATGAAACCATCAAAATTCCAATCCAAGGTCAAATACTAAAAAGTCAAACTCGGTCAACTCTTTCAAATTTAAAGATCCCTAGTTGAAATCATTCTTCCAAATCAGTCCCGAATAACCTTAAAACCAAAACCGACGATTCACATAAGTCATAATACATCATACGGAGCTATTCACACCCGTAAACTACCGAGCAAAGTGCAAATACTCAAAACAACCAGTCAGGTCGTTACATACTCCACCACTTAAACACATGTTCATCCTCGAACGTTCCAGGAGTCGTTCCAAAGCTATCAAATTACGGTGTAACCCTACTACGCATAAACTCGGGGGGTGATCCCATGTCAACCTGATCCACGTAAGCCCGCCAATCCAATATAATTAGAGATCCTTATTACAACCTTGGTCCTTAAACCTTAGAACTCAATCTCTATCATCCAGAACTAATTACAAGATCTGAATCCCACAGCCACACACTGCATAAGTCTGAGCAAACTGTATCAAGTCACAACGATAACACAAGATGTAATCACATGATATACCCCATCACTTCGACACTCACAGTAGGAACTGCTGACCACCATTATGGCACAAAACAAATCCGGTGTCGGTAGCAAATCTCATATAGATTAGAACCTCATTCAAAACCTTCATACCCTACCGATGATGAAAGAAACACGCATAACCGCTTAACCACTCATCTGATCAATAAGCCAAGAAACTCATTCGCCCGACCAGGGCCATTGTCCACATTCTCAACAAAATATAGTGTTATTCTTCCAAGCCTTCCTCATCCCAATACAATAGCGCAAATCTTAGGTCTAGAAACCTCATCTCAGCCAATACGAGTAGCCACACCGACAAACATCAACAATAATCATATGGAGCCACACACAACCTGATTCTGTACACTAACAAGTAATAATTCAGACATGACAGATAACAGTAAGAAAACTAAATAAGAAAGCTACTAAGCAAGTTAAGCAGGCAGGGAAATTTTAGTATTTTACTATGAACTATTCTCAACAAGGTGAAAGCAAAATACACGAAATAGAAATAAGGAACCACATTTCATCAACTGTACCGTTGCGGCGTGCAACCCGATCCCATCATACCAATCCATACAGGGTACCCATCGAGCCATAATACTCGGGCTCACTAATCACACATGCGTCAATATCAAGCACAACCGAGTGCACAAAAATATAACTGTGGGAAAAATAATTAGGAACAAACAATACTGAGAAAGACAAGCACACCTATGGTGCAATGAGCAAATCAACATCACAAAGGCCATCTCGCCCATAATGCCATGAGTCCTAAACTGAATCAAAATATTCATGCGAAGAATCATGTAACCCTCACATCCCGCCATAGTAAAAGAGAGAAACATATAACATAAACCAAGGCACGAATGACATCCATTCCACCCGATGATATACATATGGTAACAACTGCGCAAGAACAAACATGTCTGATCCGGTACATAATACACATTCTCATTAGGCTCAAAATAATCCCCAAACTAAATTCCTATCTTCCTCAAACATGTAATAAACCTTCAAAAAGTCTATAACAACCTTTCGATAACACCTACCATCAATCATCTAATCCCCTACATTTCTTCTCAACTCGAAATCAAGGAATAGTCTGCCAACAAGAACACTCATTCTTTGAGCCTCACGGATATTAGAATTTTCATACACAATCTCAACACCGCTACTCAAATAGATGACACGTAATTCATACTCCATCATCTCACGGAGAAACACCCATAAGTCGAAACACAATGTACCTGCCAACAGGGGAACTCTACTTCGATGGGAACACATAGTGCCAGCAAGACCTTAAGCACCAAAAATTGTCCGAGACATCAAGAACTCATATCCTTCTCTCCGAAACTATCTGCAACCTTGCACATGCAACTTTTCAACCCCACACGGCGCATCACCTCTAACATGCTAACTTGCAACACTACAAAAATCTCATAGTCAACTCTGAATCTTACGCAAATTGAACACTTCATCAACTTCGGATCTTTCATTTATCTCAATCCAGGAGAACACCACCACACGCAATATAGCTTTTATTACCTGTAGAAAACATCAAGTCCGACTGTGATCATAACCATGATAAATTCTTCCAAACTCAATAACACATAATCAAGTAATCAGAACCAATCACCTCCAACTCAACCGAATCACGCAGACCACCAACCAGAAAGTAACTCAATCCGATATGACCGCTCTGAGGGAACTTCCTGGGAACCCAAAGCCATTTGCATCACCCCAACATTGACTTGTAGACCTTTCTTGATAAGGAAATACCGCGGATCCGATTACCATTTGCTACCATTTTAAAGCCCACACGTAGACAAAATCAAAAGTCCTTAAGGCTACATAAGACTTGGAACTCGCCCGAACCTTCTCGATAACCATTCATCTTATTCTTATCTTCAATACACAGCAAATACGCGTCGAGCAACCCGTGCTTCACCAGCATATGCACATTCAAAGAAATAACCTAGCAATCTCTCGGTTCAAAAACTGATACGGCCCATGATCCTACAATCTGATTGTCATTAGCAGCCTCCACCACTTAGCTCGAAGCCATAGAACACCTCATCAGCAACCCAAAGTACCATATCTTCACAACATGCCCCGATACTGCACGACTATTTAGCTTAATACTTCAAAACTCATGCAATGCTGATCATAGAACACCCTGAAGACTTTAACAAGAGCTTACACATCATTACAATAGTCAAACAACTTCGCCAAATGCTCTGAAATGATAACATATGCACTCCACCAAATGAAAACCTCATACGAGACACACGATCTAAACCCATCATGCAGGAGATGGCCCACCAGTTATACTCAAATCGACACCTTGCAATGAACTTACCTTAATCACAATAGCCAAGCCACCATCCAATCTTCCCAAATCTGTGCTTACCAAGTAAACATATGAACCTGCCTCATACTCCAAATGAACAACTAGAAGATTTAACACTGCATCTGCTTTTGAGGCTAGACAACACATCGTGATGATAATCAAGCATTCATAGCCCATCGTAATCTATCTGCAGCATCACCGATCATTGGCACATAGCAAATACTGAACGCACAACATCACATATGAGTGATCGACAAGAGTCAAAGTTGTAGGTTTCAAACTGAAACAAGGCCGCATGATAAGGGAAGAAGAATGGTAAATTTTTCCTAAATGCCCTGTAGTCTCCCGAAGATAGGTGTGGACGTCATCATACCGATCCTCAGGACTCTATTAGACACTTGCATGACTCATAGAACCTACGAACCTAGTGCTCTGATACCACCTTGTTACGACCCAAAATCACCAGTTGCGATGGCACCTAACTCAACCCGCTAGGTAAGCCAACTAACAGATAAACCACTAATCTGAGATTGTAAGAAAATAGAGAACAGATAACTGAACATTTACAAATTTATCCAAGACCTGGTAGTACGACTGATGAGCTTCTAAGACTTGGAATATACAAAGCTAGTATGAATAAATACGCGTTCTCCTTGAAAGATACATAAACAGAATAACAAAACCTAAGCTACCAAGGACAAGAGGCAGCTATATCCGGAATGCACGAATATCTTCAGAATCAGCAGCTCAACTCCAGAAATATGTACACATAGTACATAAGTGTAATATCAGTACAACCAACCCCATGTACTGGTAAGTATTTTGTCTAACCTCGTCGAAGTAGTGACGAGGCTTTTAGTTAAAGAAGCTTATTGTTATAACATGTACATTAGATTAACAATTAAAGCAGTTCAAAGCATAACAGATAATAGAATCGAATACAACTCTGCGAGACAGTCAACAATTACTAAAAGAAATCACAGTAGTAGATTTACAATCTTTCTTGGTATAAGAAGTATATCCAAGATATCACGTCAAATAGTACGGCAACACCCTTCGTGCTTCTAACTTTACCTCACCATATATATATATATATATATATATATATTTTTTTTTTTTTTTTTTTTTTTTTTTTTTTTTTATTTGTGACAAATCAATTAGTGCGGCAACACCCTTCGTGCGTTCAACCCATCCTTCTAAACGTACGAGTAACAAAACCAACCAGATGATAGAAATATCGATAACAGGAATTACAAAGTAGAAAATACGCAAGTATAACAATGGACAAGGATACACATGTGGGAAACAGTAAAAGATTAAGCGAAAAGCACGTGAATAATAACAACAATTAGAAAAAAAATAATATCAACTTCAATTAACTAGCACATTGGAGGCCTAAGTACAAATATAATATATAAGACGAAAATACATGATTTTTACAAGTTGACAGGTAAGGGAATTAATGGCTAACATGGTAGAAGGCTTATACTAAAGTGCAACAGAATAGATACAATGTGAGTATAATTATAAAAGCAGGAAATAGGCATGGTATTTGCAAGTTAAGCAAGAAGAAGGTATGAGCAACACAATAACAATTGAAATAGAGATTAATGACAGAACAATAGAAACAAGTCACATCAGATCTATAATTATGACAATAACAGTTCAAGATAAAGACATGAACATATACACGGAAGACTGATAAAAAACATAATGCATGTCCCTCATCCTCTCCTGCAAGAAAACACCCATCGTGCCATGATCTCACGATAACACACAATCATAACAATATAAATGAAATGGCACGGCATCACCCTTCGTGCTTTTACTCTCAAATGATATGGCACGGCATCACCCTTCGTGATTTTACTCTCAATAACATGGCAAGACATCACCCGTCGTGCTTTACACTCTTCCTCACATGATAATGAATATAAAATGGTATGGCATCACCCTTCGTGCTTTATACTATTATTGACATTTACACTCTTCCTCACATGATAATGAATATAAAATG
This sequence comes from Nicotiana knightiana, assembly GCA_005239525.1. Taxonomy (NCBI): domain Eukaryota; kingdom Viridiplantae; phylum Streptophyta; class Magnoliopsida; order Solanales; family Solanaceae; genus Nicotiana; species Nicotiana knightiana. The sequence goes on along the minus strand of ML434938.1, from coordinate 37,781 downwards.
GCACGACATCACCCTTCGTGCTTTACACTCTTCCTCGCATGATAATGGATATAAAATGGCATGGCATCACCCTTCGTGCTTTACATTCTTCCTCACATGATAATGAATATAAGATGGAATGACATCACCCTTCGTGCTTTACACTCTTCCTTACCAAGCATATCAATATCAACAAAATGGCAAGGCAGGAAGTATAAATAACATCGAGGAGAGAGTTCAACAAATATTACAAACAAATTCTTAATCACTGCTTTACAAGACAACAATGACTTACTGAACCCTCAAGGGCCAACAATTCTATAACTAGGAGTGTGTTCGGAATGAAGTTTCGATGTCCGGCATAGAATTAGGCTTGAATTGGCAAAAGTTAGTTTATGGCAATTTTCGGTCGGCAGTGGAAAATAGGCTATATGGGTCGGAATGGAATTTCGGAAGTTAGAACAAGTTCGTAATGTCATTTTGGATATGTGTGCAAATTTTCAGGTCAATCGGATGTGATTTGGTTGGTTTCGGCATCATTGGGGAAATTTAGAAGTTTCAAAGTTCATAGGCTTGAAATTGATGTAATTTTGATGTTTTCGTGTTGTTTTTGGTGTTTCGAAGGCTCGAATAAGTTTGAATGATGTCATAGGGTGTGTTGGTAGGATTTCTTGAGGTCTCGGGGGCCTCGGTTGTATTTCGGATGCTCAAACGGGCACTTTTTGGCCTTAAGAAGTCTGTTGTTTTTCTGGTGTTTTAGCAGCAGTGAATCCTTCAATGCGATCGCATGGACTCATCCGCGATCGCGTAGAGTAAAAGAGTGGGGCAGGAATTTTGTTCTATGCGATCGCATGGTTAGGATTGCGATCGCATAGGTTGGTCAGGTAAAGCAGTCCGATCGCGTGTGTGCTGGTGGGATCACGTAGAGGTTCTGAGGCGCGTGTGTAGGATGTCCTTTTGTTCTATGCGATCGCATGTGCTGGTGTGCGATCACGTAGAGTGGTCTGGTGTGTGCATCACGATCGCGTGGCTAGGGTCGCGATCGCACTAAGGAAAATAAATGGCTGGGAAGAATGTTTTAAAAGTCATTTGTGCGAGAACAGTTCATTTTCCTCCATTATTGAACGAGTTGGGAGCTCTTTTGAGAGGGTTTGAAGAGGAAATCGAAGGGAATTACTTGGCGGTAAGGTTTTCAACTTCATAACTCATTTATATGTTGTTTTCTAAGTAATTAAACCGGAAAATTATTGGAATAAAACCCAAATTTGGGGAAGAATGTGCATGGAATTTCGAATTTTCTTTTGAGGATTTGAGTGGGCAATTGCGGTCCGATTTTAGTGTTCTTAGTATGTATAGAATCATGGGAGGAAGAGGATTCTAGTGATTTGAGGTGAAAATCACCTCAACAATTACCCAATTCCGAGGTCCCCAACTCAAAATACGTTAAATGAATAAAACCCTCATCTTAATATTGTTCTGCCTCGTTTCTTGTGCCAAATGATCTCGAAACTCGCTTTTGATACCTCCAATAGATTCCTTGTGAAATTCTAGTCAAGTTAGGCCCTTGAATCACTCTATTTGACTTTATATTAAAGGAAATATGTTGGTATTAATATTTGGAAATAGTGCAGATTTTTAAATACGAAGTCAGGGGCAATTTCATAATTAATCTGAAAAAATCTGGCAACCCAATTCTTAGTAAAATAACCATAAACTCCTCATACGATGTCCAGATTCGACGATTCTTTTTGTTATGGCTCCGTAATTACGATACGGATCTAATGGTTCAATAAAAATAAAAGTTGAAGCTCATTTGCTTAATGTAGTACCATTTATGCTTGAAGAAACAAGATCGAAACATAAAAAAATGAGCACAACACAACAAGTCCCATAACATAACACAGAATTACTCGAGGCCTCAAAACACACATAACAACATCGAAACGACGAATCACACTTCAATCCACAACCGATGCCGAAACCTATCAAATCACGTCTGATTGCCCTAAATTTTTTCACACAAGTTACATTTGACATTACGGGCCTGCTCCATTTCCGGAATTGAAATCCGACCCCGATATAAAAAATTCCACTCTCGGCCAAACTTCCCAAAAAATCTAACTTTTGCCATTTCGAGCCAAATTCAACTACGGACCTCCAAATGACAATTCGGATGCGCTCCTAAGTCCAAAATCACCCAACGGAGCTAACGGAACCATCAAAATTCCCATCCGAGTCAAATACTAAAAAGTCAAAGTCGATCAACTCTTTCAAATTTAAAGCTCCCTAGTTGAGAATCATTCTTCCAAATCAGTCCCGAATAACCTGAAAACCAAAACTGATGATTCACATAAGTCAAAATACATCATACGGAGATACTCACGCCCGTAAACAACCGAGCAAAGTGCAAATACTCAAAATGATTAGTCGGGTCGTTACATATTGTTTCTTAATGACACTGGTTCGTTCAAAGCCGTTTGTCTGTTATTCGTAGTACGATACTGAGTGGGAGGTTATTTTCTAGTTTTCTGTCTGATGCTGGGAGGAATTTGGAGCCTGTATGTTGGTTGGCCTTTGTTCGCGTCTTTGGGAGGACATCTCCATTTTCTGTTTCACTTTTTTATTTTTGGGAGTAGAGGGTTAGAAGTATATGGAATTATTTGTTACCTTAGTCGGCGGTTCAGCCGATGGATGAGGGTTGGCCGCATTTTGTTTTGTCCTGGGAAGATCTCCCATTTGGCGATGGGCTAGGGATCGTGCCACTGGGCGGCTCTCCTTATTCTGTAATCTGGTATTAATTTCCTGCCTGATATCGATTTCATCTTCGCATTCAGATTCATCGCTGATCGAGCTTTGGCATCTCGTGGGCGGACGAGCTGCTCCACCACTATGGTCTTGAGTCCCAGTCTCAGTTTGTCTCAGTCCTGATCGCGCAAAGATGGCAAAAATATAAATTAATACCATGAAATACGGATGAGGAGTATCTTAGTCAGTAAATTAGACCGCAAGCATCGTCTCATACAGTAGGAGGGGAAATGATATGCACAGGATGTAGAGTGTTTGGTATTTACCTGGAAATGGGATTGTGGGCGCGCTTGATGTACCATAATCAGAGTCCCACTACCAAGGCTTACGCTCGTAGTGCATTAGAGTTGCTAATGTAGCGCAACGTAGCTGTCGTGTATAAGCCAGGCATAACTCCGGTTCCGCATATGGATTTTTCCTTGGTTGGTTTGGTGGTTTCAGGGGTTCGCCGACTGGTTTCGTAGGTCGACGTTCATGATGAGTGGGTGGAACTTCACCTGGTGGTGGACAAATCTGAGGCCACATTTTGATCTAGAGGGAACTAAGGTTTTGGCTAGAAACTCCCCACAGACGGAGCCAAATTGTTTTAGCAAAAAAGTGTTAAACCTTTCCTTAAAACGAATTAATAAGGGAATAGAAGATGAATCCTGGCAAAGAATAATTAACTCTAGATCGGAGGGTATTGAGTAAGAAAAAACGGATATGGTCAGGAAATATGACTTATTAATATTGTAAAGGATGTCAAATATAAATAAGGGGCTTACATTCTCATAGCCATTACTCTACAATGTATGATTGATCACGCCCAACTCTAGTCCTGAAAAGGATAAGCAGTCGTTGCAAATATAATCAGGTCTAAAAGTTCGGAGTCGAATCCCACAGAAAACTAAGGTTTCACCATAATTGTTCAATATCGTTAAGAAGACAAGCTCGAATAAATTAACAACTAAAGATACTAAGGGTTGGATATTAAATTTAGGAGGTCTAGAGTTATGATTTCCCCAATTGTCGGAATCCTTCCTGCTATGTTCCCTACAATCTCGCATATGTATTCTCTACTGATCATGAGCACTTTAGGTGTTGTAATTCTCTCTCAATCAACTACAACAATTTACTAGACATATTCTCTTGAACTACGCTAGTTGGCTTTATTTAACCGCTCACTATGACCACGTCAAGGCTTTGTTATTTCTAAACCTACCTTTAAACCCGTTGTATTAATTTATCACATATGTTAGGAGTGACGTTGTTCAGCAACCACCTAAATATGTATCCTATCTCAAGCAGCACATAATAAATAGGCACAGTCAATCGATGGACATTCAATCAACTGAAGTAAGCACGTAGTTGAACAAATAGACAAATTCAAAGGTTAAATTATATTAATACATAACAAGAATTCATCCTCCAAGAGGTTCCATCAAAACCCTAGATAACAAATTCATTACTCATAATAGTATGTACAACTACAATACTAAAATTCATAACCAATAATGGAAATAGGAAGAAGAAGGAAAAGCTCATAAAAGAATTCTCCGCCTTGCTCCTAGTGTGTTCTTGCCTCCTTAGGTCGAATCTGTGTCAAAAGTCACAAAATAACGTTCTTTATGTATATGTACCAAGTAGGGTCGGGACCAAACACATACAACTTCTGCTACGCGAAAAAGGACACTTTTTCCGAACAAAAAGTTCGCGGCCGTGGATTTGGCAGTGGATTTTACCTGGTGTTCTGCCTCACATCCGCGGCCAGTGCGCGGCCGCGCACTTGTCACGCATTGTCACCCTGTTCTCTTTGGAATTTGAAAAACTTAATACATGAAAGTTGTACCCCCTTGGATTATCTTTTCAACCATATATTGTGGAGCTCAAATGGAGTTCTGACAGAAAAGTTATGTGCATTTTACTAGACAGTCCGCAATATGCCTACTCGATTCTTCGTTCGTTCTTAACTATCATCCGTTGGTCCCCGAACACGATCCCGACTTAATTCCTTGAGATTTTACTCATACTTCAAAGCTCCAAATCACTTGAATTCATTCCATAACATCTACATAGCTCGGAATCACTCCTACAAGGCATAAAACACACAATTAGTGAAAAACAATAGCGATTAAAGCTCAAATTCAATTGAAGTGCAGTAAATTAGAGTGTAATAAGCGTCTAAAATATGTAATTATAGCCTATCATCAACAGCCCACACTTAAATAATTTCTCGTCCTCGAGTAATCAAACTACACTTTATATAGACACAACCTTTTTAAACTTCTCCTAACTCATCACACCAAGAATAATTAAAATAGACTAAGCACAAAAGCGTAACATCTTCACCTCAAGATTTGACTTGCAAGTACCACGCATTATTCACAACTCACCTACTTACTCTTACATAGAGGTCACTGACATTACCTTTCCTTCATGAATCAAGTGCCTTCATACAATAAAAGAGAGTAGTTCCACACAATAAAATTTAAGAACACTTGGGAACTCAATATAGGCTGCGGGACGGGTAGGATACATTTAGATATAAGAGTGACTAGACCTCCCTAAGCACTTTAATACATATATATTATCATTCAAACCCCATACTTATGTCAAACCGTAACTCCACCTTCACATCAATGTATATTACCACATACTTCTTTAAGCACAACTACATCAAGAGTCACCACTTATCAAGGAATATTTTTTTTCACAATAATAATATTTTTTTCTTTTCTTTCTTTTTCAATTCAAGTGGCTCTTACTTTTTTAAAATAGTGCACCTTTCTTCTTATTTCATTAGTTCCACTCAAAAGCCAAGCCAACCACCCCACACTTTAACTTTTACACAGTTCATAAAAATTCAAGTGCTCATGAGAGGTTAAAAGGTTCAAATAGATGGTTAATTCAAACAAATGGGTAAGGCTTATATGTGGTTGCCAAAGAAACAGGATTACAGGCTCAAATGGGTTAACTACGATACATAAAAATTAGACGGGTAAAATATATATATGGCTCAACAAAGAAATGCCTATATCACTTCCAAGACTGAACAAAACTACTATTTCGCTTTGCAAACACACGGGGCAAGTTCTAGACATCAAATGTAATGCACAGAATAACACATAAACATCACACACACATGGCACATAACTCACTCAGAATTGGTTTCATCAAGACACTATAGTCAAAGCAGTTAAGCAAAGTTAAGCTTATACAATTTAAGGTACTTATACAAGAGTCAAAAAATGAGCCTAAGCGTCACAACCAAAGTACTCACTATTCTCAAGGCATAACAAAGTCAAGAGATATTGCGTCAATTTAATTCATCTCACACCGGCTACTACTCCTAAAAAAAATTAAAACTTACTACACCCGGTTCAAACAAAACCCTTGGAAAAGAACCGTGACATAAAGAAAAACCAAGGGGGAATTGATACACTCCTAACAAAAGAAAATCTTTTTGTACTTTTTTTCTTCGACTTTCATCCCTCAAAAAAATTGTCTAATAGATCCATCGTCGAGAAAATTCCAATCTTTTCTATTTTTGTAAAAAAAAAAAATCTATTCAATTAAACTAATACAACTAAAATAACATAGAAAGACACCCAGACAATATCCTTACCCCACACTTAAAATTGTGCATTGTCTCCAATGTACACTCATACATACAAGAGGGTAAAAGAAACTCCCTGGTAGGCCAAAGGTCGAAGCACTAGCAGCTCATGGGGTACTCAGACTTCTCCAAGGCCTGGTCCTTCGTACGGGTACCTCACACTTAGTTCCAACCATCTGGTTTGTTGTTGCATCCTTCCAATGGCTTTGCTTTTCATGCTCCTAAAAAATCAAAAATCTACACTACAAACATAATACAATTAAAAATAAATAAAAGAAAGCAGTAAAACTGGGTTGCCTCCCAACAAGCGCTTGATTTAACGTCGCGGCACAACGTGAATCACTTTCTGCCTCTACTTCGAACTTATGAATTGGATCCCAAGTTTTGATTATGCTCTATGATCATGCTTGTGGGGCGATACAAATTGTTGTGAGCCAAAATTAAATGATACTTTATAAACTTTTTGTCTTTTAACCAAGGAGTGTCATTTTGCCAAAACGGCCTTGAAAATTTTAGAATGTAGAGCTCATCTACCTCTTCCTTTAACTCTTTCACTAGCTCATACAGATCAATTTTCATATCACCATCTGAACATAATGTAGAGAAGTGTTTGGAATAAGGCCCAACGCGCTTAAATACATGAACTTCAAGATTTTTAACCTCCTCAACACCAATCGCACTAGAGTCAACTAAATTTGTATCTTCAACGTCCCTGGTTAACTCTAGTATTACTTCTTCAACATCGGCATCCTCAAATTCTAGTTGGTTAGAATGTTGGTGTTATACTCTGACCTCCTCCATTAGAACCTAATTTTCGGTATCTAATTCATGATCCTCTTGGCTACTATCCACAATATTGGCTTGTTGAGCATTAAATGCTTCAACTAGTTGACTCACCTGTGTCTCCCGGTTGCGAATACCAGCATCTTGCCTTTGCATGTGTAGTTGTTTCTCACTATTTTGTTCTACAAGGCACTTTAGCATATCCTTGATCTCATTCAGGCCATCATCCCTGGGTTCCTTGTTCCTATTAACTTCAAGAAAACGACGAACCATCAAAGTAAGGGGTTGGGGGAGGATAAGACATATAAGCACAACCATGAAAGTGGCCATCTTGACCGCCACACATATCACACACATTCCATACATAAGATTGAGTTGGTCCACATAACTCGCCCTAAGAAATATTTTTATAATTTTGCAATGGGTGGTTTTCTTCACAATATGCATAAGGAGGATTAAAGGTAGAATTGCCAACATCAAAACTCTCATAATTCCAAGATGCCATGTCACTCAAGTCAAAAATAAAAATTTTAAAAAAATAATCAAATACAAAAAACCAAAAATAAAAGTTCAAACTTGCAACCTAGAAATATGTACACCTACAGCTATATCGTTAGTTCCCCGGCAACGACGCCAAAATTTGATTACGCCCGACTCTAGTCCTAAAAAGGATAAGCGGTCGCTGCAAATATAATCCAGTCTAAAAGTCTGGAGTCGAATCCCACAGAGAACTAAGGTTTCACCATAACTGTTCAATATCGCTAAGAATACAAGCTCGAATAAATTAACAACTAAAGATACTACGGGTTGGAGATTAAATTTAGGAGGTCTAGAGTTATGATTTTCCCAATTGTCGGAATCCTTCCCGCTATGTTCCCAACAATTTCGCATATGTATTCTCTACTGATCGTGAGCACTTTAGGTGTCGTAATTCTCTCTCGAGCAACTACAACAATTTACTAGACATATTCTCTTGAACTACGCTAGTTGGCTTTATTTAACCGCTCACTATGACCACGTCAAGGCTTTGTTATTTCTAAACCTACCTTTAAACCCGTTGTATTAATTTATCACATATGTTAGGAGTGACGTTGTTCAGCAACCACCTAAATATGTATCCTATCTCAAGCAGCACATAATAAATAGGCACAGTCAATCGATGGACATTCAATCAACTGAAGTAAGCACGTAGTTGAACAAATAGACAAATTCAAAGGTTAAATTATATTAAAACATAACAAGAATTCATCCTCCAAGAGGTTCCATAAAAACCCTAAATAACAAATTAGTTACTCATAATAGTATGTACTACTACAATACTAAAATTCATAACCAATAATGGAAATAGGAAGAAGAAGGAAAAACTCATAGAAGAATTTTCCGCCTTGCTCCTAGTGTGTTCTTGCCTCCTTAAGTCGAATTTGTGTCAAAAGTCACAAAAATAACGTTTTTCTATGTATATATACCAAGTAGGGTCGGGCCCAAACACATACAACTTCTCCTACGCAAAAAAGGATACTTTTTCAGAACAAAAAGTCCGCGGCCGCGACTTTGGCCGCGGATTTTACCCAGTGTATTGCCTCACATCCGCAGCCAGTGTGCGGCCACGCACTTGTCACGCATTGTCACCCTGTTCTGTTTGGAATTTTAAAAAACGTAAAACAGAAAAATTGTATCCCTTTGAATTATATTTCCAACCATATATTGTGGAGCTCAAATGGAGTTCTGAGAGAAAAGTTATTTTTATTTGACTAGACAGTGCGCAATATGCCTACTCGATTTTTCGTTCGTTCTTAACTATCATCCGTTGGTCCCTGAACACGATCTCGGTTTAATTCCTTGGGATTTTACTCAGACTTCAAAGCTCAAAATCACTTGAATTCATTCCATAACATCTACATAGCTCGGAATCACTCCTACAATCCATAAAACACACAATTAGTGCAAAACACTGGCGATTAAAGCTCAAACTCAATTGAAGTGCAGTAAATTAGAGTGTAATAAGTGTCTAAAATATGTAATTATAGCCTATCATCAATACCCTACACTTAAACCATTGCTCGTCCTCGAGTAATCAAACTACACTTTATACAGACACGACCTTTTTAGATAATTCTCCTAACTCATCACACCAAGAATACTTTAAATAGACTAAGCGTAACATCTTCACCTCAAGATTTGACTTGCAAGTACCACGCATTATTCACAACTCACCCACTTACTCAAACATAAAGGTCACTGACATTACCTTTCCTTCATGAATCAAGTGCCCTCATACAACAAAAGAGAGTAGTTCCACATAATAAAATTTAAGAACACTTAGGAACTCAAGATAGAAAGAATTCACTCACCCTCAGAAATAACATTCATATGCCCCAAAAGATGCACCATAGGCTTGCCCGTAGTGTACTACTCTACTAATCGAGCTCATTCAGTCTAGGATCAAGTAGGACTTATTTGGTTGTAATATAGGCTGCGGGACAGTTAGGATACATTTAGATATAAGAGTGACTACACCTCTCTAAGCACTTTAATACATATATTTCAACATTCAAACTCCATACTTATGTCAAACCATAACTCCACCTTCACATCAATGTATATTACCCCATACTTCATTAAGCACAATTACACCAAGAGCCCCCACTTATCAAGGAATATTTTTTTTCACAACAATACAACTATTTTTTCCTTTTCTTTCTTTTTCAATTCAAGTGGCTCTTACTTTTTCAAAACAGTGTACCTTTCTCCTTATTTCATTAGCTCCACTCAAAAGCCAAGCCAACCACCCCACACTTTAACTTTTACACAGTTCATAACAATTCAAGTGCTCATGAGAGGTTAAAAGGTTCAAATAGATGGTTAATTCAAACAAATGGGCAAGACTTGTATGTGGTTTCCAAATAAACAGGATTACAGGCTCAAATGGGTTAACTACGATACATAAAAATTAGGCAGGTAAAATATATATATGGCTCAACAAAGAAACGCCTATATCATTTTCAAGACTAAACAAAACTACTATTTCGCTTTGTAAACATACGGGGCAAGTTCTAGACATCAAATGCAATGCACAGGATAACACATAAACCTCACACACACATGGCACATAACTCACTCAGGATTGGTTTCATCAAGACACTCTAGTCAAAGCAGTTAGCAAAGTTAAGCTTATACAAAGGTACTTATACAAGAGTCAAAAAATAAGCCTAAGCGTCACAACTAAAGTACTCACTATTCTCAAGGCATAACAAAGTCAAGAGATATTGCTTCAATTCAATTCATCTCACACTGACTCCTACTCCTACAAAAATTAAAACTAACTACACCCAGTTCAAACAAAACTCTTGGAAAAGAACCATGACCTAAAGAAAAACCAAGGGAGAACTAATACACTCCTAACAAAAGAAAATCTTTTTGTATTTTTTTTTCTTCGACTTTCATCCTTTAAGAAAATTGTCTAATAGATCCATCATCGGGAAAAGTCCAATCTTTTCTATTTTTATGAAAAACAATTATTCAATTAAACTAGTACAACTAAAATAACATAGAAAGTTACCCAGACAATATCCTCATCCCACACTTAAAATTGTGCATTGTCCCCAATGCACACTCATACATACAAGAGGGTAAAAGAAACTCTCAGGTATGCCAAAGGTCGAAGCACTAGCAGCTCATGGGGTACTCAGACTTCTCCTAGGCCTGGTCCTTCGTGCGGGTACCTCACACTTAGTTCCAACCATCTGGTTTGTTGTTGCATACCTTCCAATGGATTTGCTTTCCATGCTCCTAAAAATCAAAAATCGACACTACAAACATAATACAATTAAAAAAAATAAAATAAAGCAATAAAACCGGGTTGCCTCCCAACAAGCACTTGATTTAACGTTGCGGCATGACGTGAATCACTTTCTTCCTCCACTTCGAACTTATGAATTAGATCCCAAGTTTTGATTCTGCTCTATGATCATGCTCGTGGGGCGATACAAATTGTTGCGAGCCAAAAATTAAATGATACTTTATAAACTTTTTGGCTTTAAACCGAGGAGTGTCATTTTGCCAAGACGGCCTTGAAAATTTTAGAATGGAGAGCTCATCTACCTCTTTCTTTAACTCTTGCATTGGCTCATACAGAACAATTTCCATATCACCATCTGAACATAATGTAGAGAAGTGCTTGGAATGAGGCCCAACGCGCTCAAATACATGAACTTTTTTTAACCTCCTCAACACCAATCGCACTAGAGTCAACTAAATTTGTATCTTCAACGTCCCTGGTTGACTCTAGTATTACTTCTTAAACATCGGCATCCTTAAATTCTAGTTGGTTAGATTGTTGGTGTTCTACTATGACCTCCTCCATTAGCACCTCAATTTTGGTATCTAATTCATGCTCCTCTTGGCTACTATCCACAATATTGGCTTGTTGAGCAATAAATGTTTCAACTAGTTGACTCACTTGTGCCTCCACGATGCGAATAGAAGCATCTTGCCTTTGTATGTGCAGTTGTTTCTCACTATTTTGTTCCACGAGGTACTTTAGCATATCCTTAATCTCATTCAGGTCATCATCCATGGGTTCCTTGTTCCTATTAACTTCACAGGAAAACGACTAACCATCAAAGTAAGGGGTTGGGGGAGGATAAGACATATAAGCACAACCAGGAAAATGACCATCTTGACCACCACACATATCACACACATTCCACACATAAGATTGAGTTGGTTCACATAACTCGCTCTCGAAAATATTTTGATAATTTTTCAATGGGTGGTTTTCTTCACAACATGCATAAGGAGGATTAAAAGTAGAACTACCAACATCAAAACTCTCATAATTCCAAGATGCCATGTCACTCAAGTCAAAAATAAAAATTTAAAAAAAATAATCAAATACGAAAAAACAAAAATAAAAGTTCAAACTTGCAACCTAGAAATATGTACACCTACAGCTATACCGTTAGTTCCCCAGCAACGACACCAAAATTTGATCACGCCCAACTCTAGTCCTAAAAAGGATAAGTGGTCGCTGCAAATATAATCCGGTCTAAAATTATGGAGTCGAATCCCACAGAGAACTAAGGTTTCTCCATAATTATTTAATATCTCTAAGAAGACAAGCTCGAATAAATTAACAACTAAAGATACTAAGGGTTGGAGATTAAATTTAAGAGGTCTAGAGTTATGATTTCCCCAATTGTCGGAATCCTTCCCGCTATGTTCCCAACAATTTTGCCTATGTATTCTCTACTGATCGTGAGCACTTTAAGTGTCGTAATTTTCTCTCGAGCAACTAAAACAATTTACTAGACATATTCTCTCGAACTACGCTAGTTGGCTTTATCTAACCGCTCACTATGACCACGTCAAGGCTTTGTTATTTCTAAACCTACCTTTAAATCCGCTGTATTGATTTATTACATATGCTAGGAGTGACGTTATTCAACAACCACCTAAATATGTATCCTTTCTCAAGAAACACATATAAATAGGCACAGTCATTCGATCGCCATTCAATCAACGGAAATAAGCATGTAGTTGAACAAATAGACAAATTCAAAGATTAAATTATATTAAAACATAACAAGAATTCATCCTCCAAGAGGTTCCATCAAAACCCTAGATAAAAAATTAATTACTCATAATAGTATGTAAAACTACAATACTAAAATTCATAACCAATAATGAAAATAGGAAGAAGAAGGAAAAGCTCATAGAAGAATTCTCCGCCTTGCTCCTAGTGTGTTCTTGCCTTCTTAGGTCGAATCTGTGTCAAAAGTCACAAAAATAACGTTTTTATATGTATATGTACCAAGTAGGGTCGGTCCCAAACACATACAACTTCTCCTACGCGAAAAAGGACACTTTTTTCGGACAAAACATCTGCGGCCGCGGATTTTACCCAGTGTTCTGCCTCACATCCGCGGCCAATGCGCAGCCGCGCACTTGTCGCGCATTTTAACCCTGTTCTGTTTGGAATTTGAAAAATGTAAAACATGAAAGTTGTATCCCTTTGAATTTAATTTTCAACTATATATTGTGGAGCTCAAATGGAGTTCTGAGAAAAATGTTATGTGCATTTTACTAGACAGTGCGCAATATGCCTACTCGATTCTTCGTTTGTTCTTAACTATCATCTTTTGATCCCCGAACACGATCCCGTATTAATTCCTTAGGATTTTACTCAGACTTCAAAGCTCCAAATCACTTGAATTCATTCCATAACATCTACATAGCTCGGAATCACTCCTACAAAGCATAAAACACACAATTTGTGTAAAACACTGGAGATTAAAGCCCAAACTCAATTAAAGTGCAGTAAATTAGAGTGTTATAAGCGTCTAAAGTATGTAACTCTAGCTTATCATCAATGATAAATAAGAACAAGAAGATGTTAATGAGTACGAAATTTATCTTTATTGATTCCATGATGATGATTACAAAAAGTTATAACGAGGATATGAGCCTTCTCTTCAGTAGCAGATACACTCTCTTTATAGAGGATCCACCTCCAAAGGAAAAGAAAAAAGTCCTTTCCCCCATTCTCTTATCATGTATATAGGTAACTCCTCTTACCCAACGATCCTTAGTCAGGGTGCTTTAGTCTGATGTTTGCTCCTTAGGTCGATCTTCCTAAACGCTATGGCGTGTGCTTTGCTGTAGAGGCTTTCTGATGGTTCGACCTCGGCCATGGCCGAGATGCTTATCGTTATGACGCCTTGTGGATACGAACATGGCTTAATCGCCTTCTCGCCGTTCCTCTTTTGATGTCATTCTCATGTGGTCAGATTTCGACCCATACATTATTTGCTAAGTTTGGCTGTGGTTGGCATTCAGGTGCAACCATTAAATGAAGGGCGGTGCTTCATGAAATTCTGGGTTTTTCTTGTCAAAAATACAGTGCTGATTGGAAGCCTATACATCTTCTTCTTCTTCACATTTATTCAACTTTGTTCTTCCGGACGTTAGATATGAACAAGACTTAAATACTATTTTCATGAATTTGAAATTGCTACCTTAGCTTTAGGATGCATATGTGAGTCCTTCAAATGCGAGCAGAAGCAACGAATGCTTTTGCAAAATAGACAAACACGGGTTAATATTAAGCTTAATATTTCATTAATTGAGATAAACGTACTTAAACATAACTAGAAGAGTCTAGAACATAATCAAAACCTAAAAGTACTTAAAACATAACTAACATAGATTGAAGGGACGTAGTTTTTTCGTCGTGCTGTAATTTTATCGGACAAGTTTAGGTGACAAACTTATGTATTTTTCCTAGTATTTTGTTGGTTTAAGGGTGAACATATTGCATCAGCCAAAAGTTTGTCTGTGTGCTGGCTCTGGACTTGACTCATATGTACAGCTGCTCAAACGGACATGTAGTTCGACCAAGTGTGATAACATGATTAATCCATTTCTGCAGCTCACAACCATATTCTTTTTAAGACTCGCACTCCAAAGTACTTGAAACCAGATAACGATTCATCAATTATTTGAACATATTTTTATTTTCTTTTATCACCACGTGAAGCACGGACAAATATATTAGTTTAATCTATCTATATTTATATTTATATTATTATGAAAGTGAGCACCTCAAAAATTAAAAGTTAAATTACTAAAATATCTTTAATATCCTATTTAAAAAATGAATCAAAAAGAGAAAGAAATAATATTTTTAAAGTGTCTCTTTAGAAAAAGTTGTCCTTTCATTTGGGGTCTTATATCGTTAACAATAAGTGCATGCCTTTTACAAAGGCTCATCAGTCTAATTTCGACTATCTTTGTTAACAATCTCTTATGATGCCGATGTATGCATTACAATGTTTTCCCCGAAATCAAAGAATTTCTCAAGAGATTGCCATGACTTATTCTATTCATGAACAAAACAAATAACTTCTTACGAGTCTTTAATAGGTTATTGGTATGACTTTCGTTTTCAATGTATTACGAATGTGAAAATTATACGAATTCTAAAGATAGCATTATCGAATAAAAATAGCATTTTTATAGTAACTGTTAAATTTGATTGACATATGTCTTCTTGGAATGTCCAGATCATTATCAAGTTATTCACGGTGTACATCTGCAAAGAAGCAATAGTCAATTTTGATAGATATATTAACAGTTAGTGAAATAAAAAAATTTATTGATGTTTAACCCAGAAATTCGAGTAACAATTAAATTTATTTTGTGGCCTTAAGGACACGTGATTCGGTCCAATACTAACTGATAACCAAGAAAACAAGCGTATAAATTAAAGAAGTAAGTTGAACCAAACGGGTGTGCGAGCAAGTCTTGACCTCGAGCTATGATGACCTCGGGTATGTCAATAAGAACAGTAAAGTGGGAACAATTAAGTTAAGAGACAATTCTGATGAGTAATGAGCAAGAAAGTAAGAATGTATATTCGTTTGCCAATGATTGATGATCTTACAAATGAATCAGCTCCCCTTTATATAATAGGGGAGTCCTAAATAAGGTAAATTTCCGTTTTTGGTAAGGAATCTAATTGGACAGCTGTCTAACCGCCTAGTACGAATTCGTACAAATCCGTTCCGAAATTTACGCCTTGATCTTTGGGCCATTGCAGGAATCTTGTTCTTTCTGTTACAAACCCATAACGGCATCATCTCGGGGTTGGTCATACTCGGCCTCGGTCTATCGAGCTCGAGCTTGGTCCATTCTGAACCCGGGCTCGAAGTGACTCTTCGAACCCATGAAATCAGGCATACCTGATTTTGACCTTATCACTTTCTTAGAAAAAAGTGATAAGAAACGTTTTGATCCTCGATCCTCCGATGCCTCAATTGTGACGTCCACTTTATGAAGTCAGCGACAAAAGTGATTGAAAGGTTGTGTCTGCATAGTTCCCAAGGCCATTAATTAAAGGCGGCTGACGGTCGGCCATTGGCTCCCTCGAACCGTTGAAGCGGCCACTATAAATAGGTAAATTTCACAACCTTTCCAATCTTTATTTCTCAAACCTTACTAGCTTCTTCATCTTCTCTGAGCTCATTCTTCCTTCAACAACATCAACTTTTTTTCCTCTTTTGAATTCCACAACAACAATGGCTAAAACATCTAAAAATGTTCCCCAGAAAGAAAAAGCCTCCTCATCATCGCGGTCGGCCAGTGGTATAACGACGGCGCCACCTCGTATCGGGAAGTGCATTCCTGGGCCATGCGAGCTATCTTCCGATTTCAAAATCGATAAGCATGTATTAGTCTCGGGCCGATGTGAGCCCATGTCCCGATACATCTACTTGATAACTGAAGGCGATCTCGAGCAGGTGAAAAAGGATTGTAATTGGGAGGATAATAAGGTGGTGATTCCTTCCCCCGAAGAGGACATCACCACTCATGTGGAAGGATACTTAAGCGTGTACACTTATCCTTTCACACTGGGTCCCGTGGATCCAGCGTTGGGTCATGTAGATCCAGTCATTCTCGATTTCTGTCACCTATATCGAGTGACCCTTAGCCAGATCCACCCTTCTTTCTGGCGCATCGTCAATTTGCTCAAGTATTTCTCGGGCAAGGCCAAGGGGATGTCTTTTACCCTCGATCACCTGATCAAGCTATACACCCTCGACTCTATCCGGGTGGTTTGGTAAAGCCCCAACACCAATCCTCGAAGGCACTATTTTCTAGCATCGATGAGGACAAGAACCGAGGATGGATGAGCCGGTTTGTCCGAATCAAGATCTCTGATTTAATACCTGCTGAAAGGATGCCACTCCCCGAGGAATGGAACATGAAATGCAAGTAAAAACCTATCGACGATGATTACTGCTCTGCTTTCCCTATTCTTCCTCAATCTAATACCCTTTTGATGATGTAGCTGCCCCTTGGTTTCCTGGTGCGATTCTTGACCTCACAGGTTGGGTTCAGTAACTGGCTTCCACTTCTTCACATGCAGAACGTTGTTGGCGTGATTTGGCCAAGGCTCGGTGGGAGGCTAAAAACCATGGTCAGTTCCCTTGTTTATATATCGGTGTATATCTGTAAAATACTTTCCCCCTACGCAGGTTTCGGAGACACTGTTGCTATGAGCACCCCCCCCCCC
>ML434938.1:5912-19811 GCA_005239525.1 Nicotiana knightiana | reverse complement strand
CTCCCCCCCCCCTCCCCGCCCGGTGAAGAGGAAATTCTGAAGCCAATTTAAGAGAAGAAAAGGAAAATGGATTTGCCAACAAATTCCTCGAAGCCCAAGAAAAATAAGGTTCGAAAGCCTAGGGCCGATCCTGCAGCCCTATCTCTAGATGCGGTCCAACAACTTCGAGATGAAGAGGAAGAAAGAGGGGATGTCGACTGCTTGCTGGTAGCTCAGAAAAGCAGAAGCACTGAGACTTCGAAGCCCGCTGAACAGGCGATGGCTGATGCGGTTCAATCTTGAACCGAAGAAATATCGGAGGGGAGCTCGAGCAGAGTCCCCGAGCCGTCAGGTGGTAAAAGCGCACCTCATCCTAGAGGACATTTGGCAGGTGAGACTAATTTCGAGGCCCTCCAAATAGAAGATAATGTCCGAAGTGAATCACTTGGGATAATTAACATAGATAAATCACCATCTAGTCATGTGTTCTTTGAAGGGCAGTTCCGAGACGCCCAGGCCATGAGGACTCCCGACGTGGGGGCGATCCACGAAGGGAATGATATTTTATGGGAGTGCTTTGCAGGGGTCGAAGATGGTCCCGACCCAGATGCCTTGTTTATTTTTGACGAGGCTCAACGCCTTCTTAAGCAAGTAAGTTTCTGCTTCCATAATCATGCTCGTGCATTATTCTCATCTTTCTAAGTCTGGCTTCTTTTCTTTGCGTGAAGGCTATGACGCTCCATTGACAAGCATTCTCCAAGTCTCGAGCCGAGCTCACCCGATGCGAGGCTGAATTCAAGAAGCTCGTGGAGGAGAGGAATAACTTCAAACTCCTCTATGTTTAAAAATAGGAGGATATTAGGGGCCTTAGAGTCGACTTGACGAAGGCTCATCGTGAACAGGATGAGCTTATTGAGCGGGTAATGTAGACGTTTGGGAGTTTGTTATGTGTTTATCTGGCTTAGAGACTAACACTTCGACTTTGCAGGCCTAGCATAAGGGCGAGCTGGTGGAGCAGCTTCGAGAAGAGCTCAAGGTGAAACAGGCCGAGACCCTGGGGTGGAAGCAGTATATGGATCGCCTTTCTTCGGAGAAGAACATGCTTCGGGCCCAGCTGACTTTGATTGAATGTCAACTTCACGACGTGAAGGTGGAAAGCTTGTCCCGGAGCCGGAAGATTGAGGAGCTCGACGCTAAGTCGGCCGCTGAACTTGCAATTGCTAAATTTGAGGTGGAGGCATTTGTGGCCTCTTATCGAGCTGACACCGAGGCTGCCAACATTCGGGAACATGAGATCTCTACTGCTGCTGAAGTCAAGTTTTCATGCGCTGTCGACCACGCCAAGCGACAATCCCGGAGAGGGACACTCGAGGAAGTGCATGCTCGTGGATTTGACCTCTCAGCTGATATTGAAAAGGCAAAAGCTCTAGAGGACGAGGCTACCGCTCTTCTTTCCGATGAAGAAGACTCTGCTACTGGTTCCGAGAGCGGAGGTGACAAGGATGAAGTCCTCGAGGAGGAGGTTTTGAAAGGTGTGGTTACCGAAGATGCAGCTCCTAAAGTAGATTAGGCCTTTGGGATTTTTCCCTTTTTATTTTGTGTAAGGATCCATGTGGGCATTGTAAATATTCTTCATGTATATAAAGAATTCCTTTCCTTTCTGTCCGTCTTTGATTTTCTGTAAAGTTTGCTTGTTTTTGTTTTGTGAAGAATTAGTTTTTGATGTCATAACTTCAATAATTGAGTAAGCATCGCCTCAGACCCAGAGTAAAATAAACCCTTAGGTTTTTTTTTTAAGTAATCAGTGGGCTACCTTATGATAGAATACCTCTTAAGGTTTTTTGGTGAATATTCGAGTTATGCTTAAGTCAACTTTGTGCGAGCTCAGGATGGTGGGACCCTTAGATTCTTTTAGACTGCGCTGATATGGCCTTTAGGATATGGCTACTATTTTCCCTTTCGGCTTAAAAGACTTAGTAAAAATTTCTTTATGTTTATGCCTTGGCATGCATCTCTTACCCATTGGGTTTTTCGAGGGTTTAGTGTCAATCGCAACCCATTTGTTTTTATTGCGTTAGTACAACTTTGTATGTAAATAGTTCGATACCTCTTGAGGTTTCTTGAGGGCTAATTTTATCGAAGCCCTTTGGTTATTTTGTCGAGAGTAGCCTTTATTTAAACATTTTTCTAAGAATTCGAAGGCCTGTTTGAATTCAGACGTCTCCGAGCCGCGTTATTTCAGCCGTAGCCTTTAGTATGGTTGTAGCATTTGGGTGTGTCTCTTGGACTTGTTTTCTGATAAAATTTCGAACTTGTTTGAAATGTTAGTCCCCGAGTACGATGGACTTGGCCTTTATGTCGGGGGATGTCTCTTTGAGGTCTTACGAATTTGAGTTTAGACAACTCAAATGTGTTGACTGTCGATGACGATCTCCGAGTATTCGAGGTGTATTTGTGTTTTGGCTCTTGAGTCGTTTCTCACTGAGAATCACAAGTATGGAGCTCGTATAGTAGCAAATATCTTCAAGACACAAGGTGTTTAATATAGAAATAATGCTTCTTTCAAAAATGCGGACATGTTTTGCCATCGGGGCTCGGCTATTCTATATGAACACGGTTCATCTGACCGTTTGACCCATTAAAAAGTTTTCCTATCAAGACCCTCTTTGGTGTGAAGGATTTTTCTCAAAAATATAGCCTTCGAGGGTGATGCCACCCAGCATTCGAGGTTGATTTAAAAGAAGCCTTGGATACTGTTGAATTCTCCTTAGGTAGCACATAATTGTTGCCTCGTTAAAAACCTCGCCGGAAAAACCCATTTGGAATAAAACTCGATCTAAGGGAAAAAGAATGCAACGCGTTATTTAAAACCTAAGGTCTTCGTGTTGAAGGGGGCTCTCGACGTCTTTGATCGAACATCTGCAACGAGTTAGTCTTGAATACAAATGGAAAAGAGGAGAAGGTCATACCTCAACAATAATATCGTTTGAGCAGTGACACATTCCAATTGTTTGGCACTTGTTCGCCTTCCATCGTGCCAAGTTTGTAAGATCCTTTTCCGATGACTCGATATGGTCCTTCCCAATTCGGGCCTAGTTTCCCTTTATTCGGGTCTTGAGTATTAAGGGTGACCTTCCTCAGAACTAAGTTCCCGATTCCGAAGTGTTGAAGGTTGGTTCTTCTATTGTAGTATCTTTCGATTCTTTGCTTTTGTGCAGCCATCCGAACAAGTGCAGCTTTAACTCGAGGCTAGTATTCATAGCCTCGTGATTTGATTCCTCTGTTGCATGCCAAAATATGGCGCTAGGTTCCCCGACCTCGAATAGGATTAGGGCTTCGGAGCCATATACCAAGGAGAACGGGGTTGCCCCCGTTCTAGACTTTGATGTCGTTCGGTACGCTCAAAGGACCTCGGGTAGAACTTCTCTCCATTTTCCCTTAATGTCACTCAAACTTTTCTTTAAGCTTTGGATAATAGTCTTGTTCGTAGATTCGGCCTGTCCGTTTGCGCTCGGGTGATATGGCATCAATAAGACCCTTTTTATTTTGTGTTTTTCGAGGAACTTTGTTACCTTGTTGCCGATGAATTGCTTTCTGTTGTCGCATACGATTTCAGCAGGTATCCCGAATCGACACACCATATGGTCCCAGATGAAGTCAATAACTTCTTTTTCTCTGACCTTCTCGAAGGCATGTGCTTCCACCCATTTAGAGAAGTAGTGAGTCATAAATAAATTAATTTAGCTTTACCTGTTGCCATTGGCAGAGGTCCGACGATATCCATCCCCCATTTCATCAACGGCCACGGGGATAGGACTGAGTGAAGTTGTTCTCCAGGCTGATGGATCATCGGTGCAAACCTTTGACATTTATCACATTTTCGAACAAACTCCTTAGTGTCTTTTTCCATACTATCCCAGTAATACCCTGCTCTAATAATTTTTTGAATCAAAGACTAGGCGCCGGAGTGGTTTCCACAAGTGCCTTCGTGGATCTGTCGTAGAACATAATTGGTGTCCTCTGGCCCTAAACATACCGCCAACAGTCCATAGAACGTCTTTCTGTATAATGTTCCACCTTCATCCAATGTGAACCTAGCAGCCTTGGTTCGTATAGCCCTACTCTTTATGATCCGATGAGAGCTTTCCACTTTTCAAATATTCGATATACTTATTCCTCCAATCCCAAGTCAAACTTGTAGAATTTATCTCGGCATGACCCTCCTCGACCACAAATCTCGATAACTGGACAATAGTCCCAGGGACAATATCATCTTCTTCAACTGATGACCCCAAGTTCGCAAGTGTGTCGGCCTCACTGTTTTGTTCTCTGGGTACATGGTCTAGCGTCCATTCCTTGAAGCGGTGCAAGGTTACCTCTAACTTGTCTAAATACCTCTACATCTTATCCTCTCGAACTTCGAAGCTTTTGTTTACTTGGTTCTCCACCAATAAAGAATCGCACTTGGCTTCAACTACTTCTACCCCAAGCTTTTAGCTAGCTCGAGACCTGCAATGATGGCCTCATACTTGGCCTCATTATTAGTCAACCTAGAAGTTTTGATAGATTGTCTAATAGTGCTACCTCTAGGTGGATTAAAAACAATGCCAAGCCCGGACCCTTTCACATTCGAGGCTCTGTCCGTGAAGAGGGTCCATACCCTCGATAATGTACCCGATTTTAGTAGAAGTTCCTTCTCCACTTCGAGTACAAGGGTTGGCGAAAAATCGGCCACGAAGTCAGCTAAGATTTGAGACTTGATGGATGTTTGGGGTTGATATTCGATATCGCACCCGCCAAGTTCGATGGACCATTTGGCCAATCAGCCTGATAACTCGGGCTTGTGCAAAACATTTCGGAGAGGATAAGTGGTTAACACACATATGGGGTGACACTGGAAATATGGATTTAATTTTTTAGATGTGCTTATTAATGCAAGTGCCAACTTCTCTAAGTGTGGATACCTAGTTTCAGCATCTCCTAAGGTTCGATTTATGTAATAAACAATAAATTAAGCACCTTGCTCTTCTCAAACTAGTACGCCACTTATCGCTATTTCGGACACAGCCAAGTATAAGTATAGCTTCTCATCCGCCTTCGGAGTGTGGAGCAGAGGTGGGCTCGATAAGTACCTCTTTAATTCCTCCAGTGCTTGTTGACATTCCGGGATCCATGCAAAATCATTTTTGTTTTTGAGTAAGGAGAAGAACCAGTGACCCCGATCGAACGACCTCGAGATGAATCGGCTCAAAGCAGCTATCCGTTCGATTAGCCTTTGTACGGCTTTTACACTGTCCACAACGGTGATGTCTTCGATGGCTTTAATTTTGTCGGGGTTGATCTCGATCCTCCTATTTGACACCATGAAGCCGAGGAACTTGCTTGAACCGACCCCGAAGGCACATTTTTCTAGGTTGAGCTTCATGTTGTACTTCCTTAAGATTTCGAATGTTTCCTGCAAATGAGTTAAATGGTCCTCTGCGTGCAGATACTTAACTAATATGTCGTCAATGTAAACTTCCATTGATTTACCTATTTTTTCCTCAAACATTTTGTTAACTAGGCGTTGGTATGTAGCTCCTGCATTTTTTAGCTCGAAGGGCATTGCATTGTAACAATAAGTTCCATATTTAGTGATAAACGAGGTCTTCTCCTGGTCTTCCGGGTTCATCTGAATTTGATTGTACCCAGAATAGGCATCGAGAAAGGTAAGGATCTCGTTTCCAGTTATAGCATCGATCATGCGATCGATGTTAGGCAGTGGAAAAGAGTCTTTAGGACATGCCTTGTTCATATCCTTGTAATCTACGCACATTATAAGTTTGTTCCCTTTTTTAGGGACTACAACTACATTGGCTAACCATTCGGGGTACTTTACCTCCTTAATGGACCCTATTTTAAGAAGTTTAGTTACCTCATCCTTAATGAATGCATGCTTCACCTCCGACTGGGGCCTTCTGTTTTGCTTCACTGGTTTGAATCTGGAATCGAGGCCAAGGCGGTGTGTTGTTATTTTCGGTGGGATCCCTGTCATATATAAGTGGGACCAAGTAAAATAATCCATATTATCGATAAGAAATTGAATGAGTTTTTTCCTGAGTTCAAGGGTTAGCCCCGTTCCCAGGTATACCTTTCGTTCGGATAGATGCTCGATCAGTATCATCGGTTCCAGCTCCTCGACCGTTGACTTGGTTGCATCTGATTCTTCGGGAAAAACGAAAGTTCGAGTAAGGAAGTCCTCTTCTTCTTCTTCGGTTACTTGTTTCTCCGATCCGGTCGAGGATGGGGATGGTGATTGCTATTTGGTTGTCTACTTATCTTTGGTGCTCGATTTTTCGAGGTCGAAAGTGTTGATACCGACGTCACCTCATCGACTGCAAACATCTCCTTTGTTACGTGTTGTTCCCCATAAACTATTTTCACACCATCCATTGTTGGGAATTTCATCATTTGATGAAGGGTCGACGGTGCTCCCCTCATGTTGTGGATCCATGGCCTCCGGAGTAGTGCATTATATCTCATGTCGCCTTCGATGACATGGAATTTTGTATCCTGGATGGTCCCAGCCACGTTTACTGGTAGGATTATCTCCCCCTTCCTTGTTTCACTCACCTGTTGAAGCCATTTAGGACTCGAGATGCAGGTACAATTTGGTCCTGCAGGCCGAGCTGCTCTACGACCCTTGATCTGATTATGTTTGCCGCGCTACCTGGATCCACTAGAACACGTTTAACTTGAATTTTATTTAACAAAATAGAAATTACCAGGGCATCGTTGTGCGGCTGGGAAATGCCCTCCGCTTCTTCGTCGTTGAATGATAGGATGCCTTCGGGCACATAACTCCGAGTCCGCTTTTCTCTGGTGGTCGACACCTTGGTACGTTTGAATAGAGGCCCTCGTGGAACATCGGCCTGCCAACGATCATATGAATTACATGTTGTGGTTATTCTTGCTCATTCTTTCTGTTGGCGTCTCTTTCTCTGAAGTGATTCTTAGCCCGATCACTGAGAAACTCTCGAAGATGACTCTCGTTGAACAATCGAGCTACCTCTTCCCTCAACTTTCTGCAATCTTTGGTCCTATGTCCATGTGTACCATGATATTTACAAATCAAGTTTGGGTTTCTCTGAGAAGGATCGGTTTGTATAGGTCTAGGCCACCTGGTGTATTTGATTCTCCCGATAGCCGATACAATCCCCTATGCATCGACACTGAAATTATACTCCGATAATCAAGGCGCTTCTGCGGGATCGGTATGTTTATCAAAACCATTCTTACTCATAAGTTCCCGAGAATTTTTCCCTCGACCGTTTCTTCGATCATTCCGGGGAGGGTTGCGTCCCGAACTGTTGTTTCTTCGATCTTGGACATATGGCTGATACTGCTTTCTGTTTGACCTTGGTTCCCTGTCGGTATCCCCCGGGGCTTTTATTGCCAATCTGTTTGGGTGAACTAACCCCGAGGGGGCTCCCAGCTGGTCATCCTCGACCCTGATCTTTGATTGATAACGATTATGTACATCTACCATGTAACAGTAGGATATTCGATCAAATTTTGCTTCAACTGTTGTGATGCTATCGAACTTTGCTCATTCAACCCCTATGTGAAATCTTGACGGCACAATCATCCGTAACCGATGGTAACTCCATTCGATCCATTTGAAATCGGGACACGAACTCCCTCAGCATCTCATTATCCCTTTGTCTTTCTTGAAAACATCTGATTTTCTCATTGCAAGTTTTATGGCCCCAGCGTGCGCCTTCACAAAAGAATCAGCTAACATGGCAAATGAATCAATGGAGTTCGGTGGCAAGTTGTGATACTAAATCATTGCTCTCTTTGATAGAGTTTCCCTAATTTTTTTCAACAAAACGGACTTGACCTCATCGTCTTCTAAGTCATTCCCCTTTATCCCGGACGTGTATGTAGTGATATGTTCGTTAGGATTGATGGTCTCGTTGTATTTAGGTATATCCGGCATACGGAACTTCTTTGGGATGAGTTTCGGGGCCGCACTCTGAGGAAAAGGCTTCTGCATGAACTTTTTTTAATCCAAGCCCTTTAAGATCGGGGGTGCCTCCGGTATCTGATCAACTCGGGAGTTGTATGTCTCCACCTTTTTGTCATTATCTTCGATCTTCTTTTCTCCCGACTCGATTCTTTTAGCGAGCTCTTCGAGCATTTTCATGATTGTAGGGTGAGTCCCTGATTCGTTACCGTTCGACCTTTGTGGCACCGGCTCGGTACGGCGAGTGATTTCTGGTTGAACCGCACTCGGAGTTTTATGTAAACATTTGTAGTTGAACGATGGCAACCTGCTGAGCTTGTAGCATCTTGAATATTAACATGAGGCTAACTCCCCCGTCTTCTACACCATGTGTTCCTTGTCCACCAGATCGGACTTCCCTGCGCACACTTCCTCCGGGGTCTGAGCCTAAGTCCGCATTCAAAGAAATGTGCGAACTAACATCGACTGGTTTGCAATCGGCACTTTCCCATGGTTAAGCGGTGGTACACCGGCTCCTGAAGCAACTAGATTATCATTTTCCCCATGAAATCCAAGACCATCCTCGCCGTGTACGGATGCGTTTTGTGAGTTTGACATGTTTTAACCCGAAAACAAAAATTCTTGACAAGAACAAGTGTGAAAATAACGTGTGTTATCAGAATCGGTACTGAAACAATCACTATTATCCTTAGCCCCACGGTAGGCGCCAAACTGTTTACCCAAAAATTCGAGTACCAATTAAATTTGTTTTGTGGTCTTAAAGACACGTGATTCGGTCCAATACTAATTGATAACCAAGAAAACAAACATATAAATTAAAGAAGTAAATTAAATCAAACTGATGTGCGAGCAAGTCTTGACCTCGAGCTATGATGACCTCGAGGTATGTCAATAAGAACAGTAAAGTGAGAACAATTAAGAGACAATTCTGATGAGTAATGAGCAAAAAAGTAAGAATGTATATTCCTTTGCCAATGATTGATGATCTTACAAATGAATGAGCTCCCTTTTATATAATAGGGGAGTCTTAAATAAGGTAAATTTTCGTTTTTAGTAAGGAATCTAATTGGACAGTTGTCTAACCGCCTAGAATTCGTACAAATTCATTCCGGAATTTACGCCTTGATCTTTGGTCCATTGCGGGAATCTTGCTCTTTCTGTTGCAAACCCATAACGGCATCATCTCGGGGTTGGTCATACTCGGCCTCGGTCCATCGGGCTCGAGCTTGGTCCATTCTGAACTCGGGCTCGAAGCGACTCTTCGAGCCCATGAAATCGGGCATACCTGATTTTGACCGTATACAATTAATGTATATAAATTATAGTTGCACGTACAGGTAAACTTTGGCTGATTTAACAAAAATGACTCCTTTCATTTGTTAATTTAGCAAAAGAAATCTAAAAGATATTATTATCAATGAGTATTTGTTCTTCATTCATTAACTGTGATTTTTAACCAAAAGAAAATGTGACATGATTTAATTCACATATATAATTATCACATATGGTATTTTGCAATTTGTATGCATTCTTGTTCCTAAGTTTAGTATTATCATCTGCTACTAAGTTGTGACCTATACTAATTCGCAAGAATATGTTGAATGAATTTTGTGTCTTTCAATAATGTATCCTATGTAAATTTATTATATATTCTTTTAATAGTTTATTCAAATTATTCAGTCACAAAATTGATAATACTTGCACTTTTTACTAAGTAGAATTATTTCTATATACTAACAAAAATAATAATATGTAATATCCACGCAAGGCAATGATTTTTTTAACTCCTTTTTAAATTATGTAATATTTCAAATAAGAATATCCACCATAATGGCAAGTACATAACCTAAGTTATATTATTACTATCATACAATTATTGCTTTCTGCACCTAACTATCTCAGTTCATTTAATCCAAATGATAGGCAACCGAAGTAGAAGTAGCAAAGCCATATGTGTCTTATAACATGCTAGAAAAATATTTATCTAACAGGGTAGTAAAAATATTAGTAAATCGTATAGGGATATTAAGACCCTGCAAAAACCCAAAACACGAAATAAGTTTAATTAGGCCAATGATTTCGGTTGACGACTATAATAATATTTTTAATTTCTATTATATTCTTAATTATTAATGACATCGCGCATATCCAATTAAACTTTAATTGTTTATCTTCATTAGTTCAAAAGACATTCAATCATCTTCACATCAACAAATAAGTGATCATACGGCTATGTACATTGATCATCCATAAATACTCGTGTTTTAGTCTTTCATTTTTACTTATTTACTCAATGTTTTGTTTAATAATGGCGATATTAAATAAATGATATGATTATATTATTTAAAGTGTCTGTATTTAGTTAATCCAAAAAATACCAGGTATACGTAACTTTAACATATGCTGCATCATATTAGAATGCAAACAGCGAATGCATGTAACCTTAACCTTTGAGGTAAAATCCATTCTCTCTGAAGTTGTGGGTGGAATCATATCTTAGTTGCTTTGCGTTAATTAAGTGAAATTATTTATGAACCTCGGTAGAGGTGTAACTTTAATATGTACTAGAGTGATATCAGCAAAGTAAATGAAAAACATGATGTGCCATTGATCCATTCCTGTTTGAAAATAGAAGGGGGCGATGTATTACTTTTTTAAAATATTGATGTGTACATGTCAACTTGTGGGCATCTCAATCATTCCACTAGGTACATGCTAACGGGTATGGGGTGATTCCATCCACCAAAGCTCATGTTTGGATGACAAATAGCTCCAACAATTTTGCATTAAGCTTAGTTACACACCTAAGGACCAATGCCACTACCTTTATTCGCCATTTCTTGAATTGTTCGAGAAATATGCACTATCGGGTTCTTAGCCAAAAAGTACTCCCTCCCGTCCTCAATTAGTGACCAATTTACTTTGGACACATCCATTAAGAAAATACAAAATTCTAGATAAAAATAATTAGTGTGACTAAACTGCCCTTAATTAAATGTTGCAATATAGTTAATATGAGGAGTAAAAGACTTTTTAGGGATACGTACATAAGGGTAAATTTGAAAAAACAAATTGAATTTTTTCTTGATTATATAAACGGACACTTATTTTGGACCAAAATAAAAAAGCAAATTGGTCACTTATTGTAGACCCGGGGAGCATTTGCATCTATACCCGCTTTCTGGGTCACCTTTTAACTTATACCGGCTTTGCAAAAAAAATTGCAAGCGACATACGGGCCTGAAGTAGGTTTGAGCTTCAGAATGTTTTGCCTGAAGTGTAGCAAAATTTCAGATATTTTTGCACGAAGTTTGGCCTGACTTGCAAGGCAATCACGCGAACTTCAATTTATAGTGCAAATGGCAAACTTCAGTTCAATAAAACAACATGTTTTGGCTGAAGTTTTTGTTTGTAATTGCTGAACTTCAGCATTCTAGTAGCTGAAGTTTTGTTTTGTATTTGCTGAACTTCATCATGTTTTAACTAAAGCTTTGTTCTATAGTTGCTGAACTTCCGCATGTTTTAGCTGAAACTTTGTTCTGTTTGTGATGAACTTCAGGGTTGAAGTTTGTTTTGTATTTGCTAAACTTCAACATTCTAAGAGCTGAAATTTTTGTTTATATTTATTGAACTTCAGCATTCTAGGAGCTGAAGTTCTTGTTTATATTTGCTGAACTTCAGCATTCTTAGAGCTGAAGTTCTAAACAACAATAAATTTAATAGATCATGATTAGCGACGATTGATGTTGTTCATTTCAAAGATTAAAGAATAAAAAATATTTTCGACATGAAAACAAGTTACTACATATAAATTAGAACCAAAAATCAATATGCCTGTGAGGCTAAAAAATCTAAGAGGCTAAATTATTGTGAATAAGACCAAATTGAACATAATGAGACGAGCAGATATATATGAATCATCAGACTAGAACGTATAATAATATCAATCTTCAGCATTCAGAAAACGAAGGAGGAGAAAGAGACCTGAAGTTGTTTAAACAACGGGTACAAGTTAAAACTTTTTTTAAAAGTGGATATAGGTTAAATAGGGGCGACCAAATAGGACGCCCCGTATAATTTTTACCGACCGGAGGGAGTATTCATATGAAATGCACTATTGAAGACCAAGCCCATAGAAAGACGGGATAATAATAAATGTCATCACTAATCACATTGAGCAGTTTTTACAGCTCCAAAGGCTTATTATTATTGATACCTGACCGTGTCATAAATCACTTACAAAAAGCAAGAAGGAGCAAGATGAGAAATAAGTAAAACCCAATTAAGGGCGCGATTTTCCAATGTTTGGGATTTGATGCAAGGCCAGAGGTTACTGATTTTCGTCATCATTCTTTTAGTGCTTCTGTTTGCTCCTCCTTTGAGTAATCATGCCTGAAAAGACAAAAATGTGGTTTAGATAACTGGAAAGGACATCATTGGAATAGAATTGTGACCAGCTTAAACATGAAAGAGTACGATGCTTAAAATATAGGTCAACCTCCTTCTTCAGTGTTGGAGCTTTGGCTCCACACAAAGACGGTGCATTCTTAAGACAAATTATTCTCATATAAAATGGAAAAGCAACTTACTGAAGTTTCCTTGAGAGTTGGTAGAGTCCTGTACATGCCATGGCCACATTCACACTGAAAAGATTCCAGTTTTTCTGTAACCGAGAATCAATTATTCAGCCAAAAACAAGACTCAGTATGTCCTTTTCCCAAACCAACAGGGCTACAATGTTTAAACAGAGAATAGTAACATGAAAGGTTTGCTTCTACATTTTCAAAAGATGGTGGAACCTCTGTGCATGTGAAGGGCCTGTCGATACCATGCATGCGTGAAAATATTTTCATATGTGAAGGGTGGACGGATTATAGCTACGAAATTTACTGGAAACCCTCACTCAATGATACCAGGCATGAGCTGTAGAGAAAACAAGGTTCCTTGCCTTTTTGATGTCCACAAGCCAACTGTTCAAGGTTACACTTTGTGCAGACTTGTGAGGAAGGAGCACACAACCAGATGGATAGCAGAAAAGACTGGACCTTAACTCATTGAAAGAGAGAGAGAAAGAAAGAGTAGATTGCAATTTTACAGAAAGTGCTTGCACCAAACACAATAAAGTAGTTAAGCAGACATGACTTTGCGTAAGTTATTGAGAAGCGCGGACTTGTTCCAGGCATAAGAATGTGCGGGGAAGAAAAGAATCTACACTTGCTGAGAGCTACAGCACTTAACCAGCTGAGATTTGTCCATTATTTTCAATTCCCTAGGCTTGGACTAGATGAAGAACATATGAGGCAACTGAATTTTTGTTTTTAAAAAAGAGAAAAAGGCAGTGTTTCAGATGTGACACCATTTATGTTAATTTTTTATGCTTGGCCTATCCATGATACCTAAAGATCAACAATCATCAACTTGTACACATAGATGAAGCACATTATAGTGTATTCATACAGAAGTGTATTAAGGACAGTCAAATAAATTCCTTTTTATTAATAATGGAAGTGTCTGGGCCTCGACTAATTCTATCGGGCACCTGCTACCACTCCAGGTAACTCTATCCACAAAAGATTAGACAAATTAAAGAAAAAGATGTGATGAAGCAGGAAAAAAGACCGTATAAAGATGCAAAAATCATAGTTCAATCTGAGCAAACTGACAGGTTACCAGCTCAGACAGTTCTGATAAGACATGGGAATCAAACAGCTCTGAAGAACGTGACAGATGACATTATACAATAACTATAGCTACTACCATACAACTGATTTCCCAAGAACAAGAAAAATACATAGAATGAGAACCGAGAATTACATTGAAGAATGAAAGGATATCTGATAACAACTGATTTTAGAAGGATAAGAAATTAATACTGCAGTTTTATTTTTATTTCTTTTGGAGTGGGTGGAGAG
>ML434932.1:18915-30375 GCA_005239525.1 Nicotiana knightiana | reverse complement strand
TATATATATATATATATATATATATATATATATATATATATTGTGTGTGTGTGTGTTTTATCTTCTTTTATTAAAAAAAAGAGTTAGGAAAAATTAAATTAAAAAAAAACGAAAAGAAAAGGTTTTTTAAAAAAAATAGAAACAAAAAAAAAAGATAACAAAATCTGATCTCAACTTCCCCATTTTCTCTACTCTCCCTCACCACTCACTCACGTCCCGATCCCCATTTCCTCACTTTCTTCACATAAATTATAGAGCAAATACACATTTATATATAATGGGGACTTGTATCTGAAAAGGGGGGAGAGAAAAAAAGAAATACAAAAAGAGGATCTAAAAAAAAAAGGAAACGGCGGACACTCCCCTACCTCCTTTACCTTTCTTCCTCACCCGTCTCCCATCGCCAAATCCTCTTCACATCTCCCTTCAAAGACATCAGCCACACACACCCACCAGAAAATTGGTTGCTGCTTTCGTCCAAGCGACCCCCTCCATTCAAATTCCAATCGATCACAAACACTCACATATCTTACTTCTGGAAAAAAAACTAATACAACCCCCTAAATTCCAATTTCCGACATCCAGAACTGAAGAAGAAAAACACAAAGTACAAAAAAAAAAGGATTTAAAAGACTTTCTGATTTTGGTTGTGCTTATTTAGAGAATTTATGGGATCTTCTGTTGTTTCTAGACGAAAGTCGACTCCGACTTTACTGTGTTGTTGTCGTGTCTGCTGTATTTTGTTGATTTTCTACGTTGTTGGGTTCCAATTTTTCTTCAGCTAGAATTTATTCGGCAAAACCAGTTCAAGCAAATAGGTACACTCCTTATTTTTGTATTTATTCTCTGATTTATAATTAAATGGTAAAGAAAGAGGCAAAGGATTGTTTAGTTGAAATTGTTTTGTTTAGGAGTTTGTTGATTATTGAATCCCTGTAATTTTTTTCAAATTCGGCCAATTTTAAAACAAGTAGAAGTTCTACATTTATGAAGAATTATTGTAACAGTGTCATTGGTACATACTGGCAGCTTTTTACTTTGTGTGTACCAAGATTTTTGTAACTTCTAAAAACCACGATTTTTAGTAGCTACGTGGTCTAGAAATATCATTGATGTTTTTTTTTAAAAAAAAAAAATATGTATATATATGAAATATAAGACAAAAGAGGAAGGTGCACAATGTGATATGTTTCAATCATATGGAATGAAAAGTTTGAACACATATGGAGTTAATGGCCAACTGTTTCATGAAAAGTTTGTTTGTTTAAATGATTAAAGTGTTCCATGTAGTATCTTTGTATTTCTTTTAGTAATATTAAGATACATTACTTTTAGTGCTAGTTAGCATTTGTGTTAGTTTGTTTATTGTGACGTAACTGAGATTAGCAGGATTTTAAAAAATGTTTGATTATGTTTGGAGTAATTTGAGGCTTCCCATATGTCACAATTATATTCATAAGCTCTTGGTCTGCAACGATCTCAAATTAGCTTTAGGAAAATAATTCATAAATATTCGTAAAAATGCTTTTAGGCGCGATTTTTAAACTACTATCGGGATTGCGTATATGTTCGCGTGATGTGATCCCGATTTTCAAATAAATCCAAAGTATTCGTTCGCGCGACTTTGACTATTTTTTTAAAAACCAAATGTCGTAAATTTTGTACACACACGCGTGACATGAATTTTTGGCACACCAAATTAAACGAGTATACGTACGCGTAACTCGCATTAAGATAATCCTTTGAATACGAATAAATGAATATTAAAAGCGGTAAATAATATAAAAATGCACGTAGGTATAAAAGCAGTAATTAAACAACTTAGGCCAAGTTTAATCATTAAGCGACCATGCTAGAACCACAGAACTCGGGAGTACCTAACACCTTCTCCCGGGTTAACAGAATTCCTTATCCGGATTTCTGGTTCGCAGACAATTTAACATGGTCAAAATTCCTCGATTTTGGGATTTTAACAAATAAATGTTGTCACGGAACGCCGTAAAAAATTCGGGTGGCGACTTTGACAAATAAAATAAATTCCAAAAATTGAATAATGTCATTTAAAGTGGAAAAACCCCTTATTACCCTTACCGGGTGAAAAAGGAGGTGTGACACCAACACCCAAGCCAACGTCATTCAGGATGCTGCTGGCAAGAGCGGCCGTAACAAAAAGAGGAATGCCACCAACAAGTGCCAAGAGGTGCCACCTGAGGTTGTGTCACGAGAAGGGCTTACATCCCAGGAACCATCTGCTACTGAGGCGAGCGATGATGAATTGGAGGTCCTGCCCGAGGACGTCTCGCTCGGTAAAGAGTGGGTGATGAAGATGAACGTGGGGATGGATGCCGTGGAGATCTTTGGCCAACGTTTGGGTAAGATGGAAGGCACCCTTAAAATTCTTGAGAGGCACACTCTTTAAGAGATTGAGAGTATCCGAAATGACTTGGAGGGACGTACACAGACCGAGATGGAACTAAGGCAAACCATCACTGCCTTAGGGTGCAGACTCATGGAGGCTTTAAGTACTATCGATTCCATGAAGGCAAAGATAGAGTCACTCGTGGAGCATGTCAATGCTTGCGTGACCGAGGTAGCCATCAATTGTGTGGTGACGAGGGAGGCCAAGATCGAGGCTCCCAAACCCCCAGTGTTAAAAGGTGTTCGTGATGCACAAAAAGTGGAAAAATTCCTTTGGCACTTGGAGAACTAGTCCAGGCACGGAAAAGTGAGGGACGACGAGGCCAATATCAACATTGTCGTGTTGTACATCTCAGAGACAGCCATGCTATGGTGGAGAAGGAAAGGCCGACATGGATAAAGGTCTATGTACTATTAGCACGTGGGATCAATTCAAAGCTGAGTTCAAGAGACAGTTCTTCCCAAACAATGTCTTGTATGAGGCAAGGCGCAAGCTTAGGGAGTTGAAGCAAACATGGAGCATGCGTGACTATGTCAAGCAGTTCACTACCCTTATGCTTCAAATTCCCAACCTAACCAATGATGACTTGTTTCTCCACTTCATGGACGGGTTACAAAATTGGGCTAAACAAGAACTACAATGTTGGCAAGTCGCAGATATAGACCAAGCCATAGTGGAGGTTGAATCATTGATGGATTTCAGGCACGACAAAGGCAAAGGCAAGGAGTCAAAGGTTAACAATGTCAAAGGTGGGGGAGATCATGGCAAAGGCAAGGAGATACACCAATAATACTACAAGACTCAAGATTCAAGAAAGTCGAGTGGACGTCAGGGCTATGCCGAGAAGAAGGCGCAGGCCGAGAAGAAGGGATGTTATATATGTGGAGGGCCGCACGACTTCAGGAATTGTCCCGACCTCAAGAGCCTTAGTGCCATGGTCCGTGAATGAAAGGAGCAGCCACGAGGAGAGAATTCGGGAATCGCACAGTTGGGTATGATCGGATTATGTGGTGCTGTCACGAAGCAAGCTATCCAACCTACCGAGAATGGAAATCAATACGTGGATATCACCATCAACAACAAGCCCACTCGTGCAATGGTGGATACTAGAGCAACTTATAATTCTGTGACTGAGGCTACCGCAAAGAGACTAGGATTGAAGCTTGCTCCAACCAACTCTCACGTCAAGACCGTGAATGCCGAGCTACAAAATGCTAGTAGAGTAGCTAATGGCGTTGGTGTCAAATTGGGAACATGGGAAGGTATGACAAACTTTATCGTAACTGCTATGGATATCTTTGACATCATAATGGGGCAAGAGTTCTTTAGACATTGTCATACTTTGATCGACCCCTACCTCCAACATCTCTTGGTTATAGAGCGAGAAGGAGCTTTCATGGTACCTACAATGACTATGCCACACAGAAAAATCCAAGCACAACTATCAGCCATACAGGTTGTCAGAGGGATCAAGAAGGGGGAGCCGACGTTCCTGGCAACCATTGCAAGTCTAGAGGAGGACAAGAATTTTCAAGAGATACTGTCGCGTTGCATAGAGAAGTTGCTTGAGGAAAACAAAGATGTCATGCCCGAGGAGATGCCTAAGCACTTGCCGCCAAGGCGAGAGGTGGATCACAAGATTGAGTTGGAGCCAAGGGCTAAGCCACCCGCATTTGCCCCAAATCGTATGGCACCGCCCGAGCTAGAGGAGCTCAGGAAACAATTGAAAGAGATGCTAGATGCTGGTCACATTCGCCTATCAAAGACACCTTTTGGCGCACCAGTATTGTTCCAGAAGAAGAAGGATGGGTTGCTGCGCCTGTGCATAGACTACCGAGCACTTAATAAGGTCACAGTGAAGAATAAGTACCCGATCCCACTCATTGCTGAATTGTTCGATAGACTTGGGCAAGCCAAGTACTTTACCAAGGTGGATCTTCGCAAGGGCTACTACCAGGTTCGCATCGCAGAAGGGGATGAGCCGAAGACAGCATGTGTGACAAGATATGGATCCTTTGAGTGGTTGGTGATGCCCTTCGGCTTAACCAATGCACCGGCCACATTTTTCACCCTTATGAACAAGATTTTCATCCCTACCTTGATCAGTTCGTGGTAGTCTACCTAGACGACATAATCATCTACAACAACACCTTGGAGGAGCACATGGAGCACTTAAGGAAGGTTTTCCAAGTCTTGCGGGAGAACGAGCTATACATCAAGAGGGAGAAATGTGAGTTCGCACAATCAAAGGTGCACTTCTTGGGCCATGTCATTAGCAATGGCGAGCTACGCATGGACGAGGCTAAGGTACGTGCTATCCAGGAGTGGGAGGAACCTACAAAGGTAACTAAATTGAGATACTTCCTTGGCCTTGCTAACTACTATCATCGGTTCATCAGTGGCTACTCAGCAAAGGCCGCACCATTGACTGAGTTGCTAAAGAAGAACAAGTAATGGGTTTGGACGGAGCATTGTCAAAGGCGTTTGAATGTCTTAAGGCAGCTATAACAGAGGAGCCAATCTTGGCGTTACCTGACTTTGCCAAGACATTTGAGGTGCACACAGATGCCTCAAACTTTGCCATTGGGGGTGTCCTGATGTAAGATAGGCATCATATAGCGTTTGAGAGCCGTAAGTTAAATGAGACGGAGCGACATTACACGGTGCAAGAGAAAGAATTGACTGCCATCGTGCATTGCCTTCGTACATGGAGACATTATTTGCTCGGGTCAAGGTTCGTGGTCAAGACCGACAATGTAGCTACTAAATACTTTCAGACGCAGAAGAAGCTCACACCAAAATAGGCTAGGTGGCAGGATTTCTTGGTCGAGTTTGATTATGTGTTAGAGTACAAGTCGGGCAAAGGTAATGTTGTAGCCGATGCCTTGAGCCGGAAAGCCGAGCTTGCTGCAATCAGTTCAACGAGATGGGATATTAGTGAGGCTATAAAACAAGGCATGCAACATGATCCAGCAGCCAAACAACTCATCGAGTTAGCCAACCAGGGCAATACGAGACGTTTTTGGGTCGAAGGCGGCCTACTACTTACCACAGGTCTACGTGCCTAAGTTTGGAGACATTAGACGGCGGATCATAAGGTAGAGTCATGACACAATGTGGGCTGGTCATCCAGGCCAACGTCGCACTAGGGCCTTGGTTGAGTCAGTCTACTATTGGCCACGTATGCGAGATGACATAGAGTGTTATGTGCAGACTTGTCTTATTTGTCAACAAGACAAGGTTGAGCAACAAAAACCCGGAGGACTTTTGGAGCCACTACCAGTTGCAGAACGTCCATGGGAGAGAATGACTATGGACTTTATCACTTGCCTACCGAACTCCGACGGTTATGGTACTATTATAGTGGTGGTGGATAGATTTTCCAAATATGCCACCTTCATGCTCGCCTCACCAGGTTTCACTGCCAAGGAAGCTGCGAAACTATTCTTTTAAGAACGTGGTGAAGTATTGGGGCTTACCAAGGCATATTATCAGTAATCGAGACCCCCGTTTTACTGGAAACTTTTGGAGAGAGTTATTCGACATACTTGGCACGAAACTGCACTTTTTCACTAGTTTCCACCCACATACGGATGGACAAACGGAACGGGTCAATGCTTTACTAGAATGCTACTTGAGGAATTATGTAAGCGCGCATCAGAAAGATTGGGCAAGGCTCCTAGACATTGCCCAATTCTCGTATAACTTGCAACGGAGTGAGTCCACGGGGCGGACACCATTTGAGCTAGCCACAGTCCAACAACCACAAACTCCATATTCATTACCAGCCACGTTCGAGGGAAAGAGTTTGGGGGCTTATCATATGGCCAAATGATGGGAAGAGCAGCTTGACACTGCTAAGTCCTATTTGGATAAGGCAGCTAAGAAGATGAAGAAGTTTGCAGACCGTAAGCTGCATCCCACAGACTATAGAGTTGGGGACATGGTCATGGTGAAGTTTAACCCAAGACAGTTCAAGGCATTACGGGGCATGCATCAGAATCTGATTCGCAAGTATGAGGGGCCATTTAAGATCGTTGCCAAGATAGGAAAGATCTCATACAAGCTTGACATGACATCGTATCTTAAGATCTACCCTGTCTTCCATGCCAACATGCTTAAGCCATATCATGAAGATAAGATGATCCGAGTAGGGGCAAATCAAGTCGAGCGCCTATGACTATCACCTCCTCGCATGATAAGGAGATTGAGGCTATCATAGATT
Source organism: Nicotiana knightiana (assembly GCA_005239525.1). Lineage (NCBI taxonomy): Eukaryota > Viridiplantae > Streptophyta > Magnoliopsida > Solanales > Solanaceae > Nicotiana > Nicotiana knightiana. Next base: position 23,731 of record ML434932.1, on the reverse strand, counting down.
ATCAGGCCAGGCGAAAACAAGGGCAAAAAGCCACCGCTATGTTCCTCGTCCATTGGAAAGGGCAATCACCAGAGGAGGCCACGTGGGAACGATATGAAGACTTGTGGCAATTCAAAGATAAGATCCGAGAGTTTATGCAGCAACATTGTGCCGCGGTCGTCGCAATATTAGGTGTGGGAGAGTGTGATGACTCGCCACGTCATCATGCCACGTAGGCGCCATTTGGCATATATTAATGCCATGTGGAAGCTTACATAAGAAGAAGGCTAGTATTATTGAGAAGATTCTAGAGAAGTACGGACATTTCCTTTGGAAGACCCTAGATCTTATGGAATTGCTAGGGAAGTCCTTAGAATCTTATAGGCTTGTAGAAAATTCTAGAGGGTGTACTTATTTGTAAATATTAGGGACTTGTGTAACAATTAATATTTACACTTTATCCCCTAGAGACTAGTATATAAAGGGGGCTATCTATTTGTAATTCATCAAGAAAATAATTCAAGCTCTCTCAAATACAAAGCTTTCTTTAACAATTCTCTTGTGTTCTTTCTACCATTCTCTTAGCGATCTTGAGTGTAGTAAGACTGACGTGGCATAGCAAGAACGTGAGCAAGTTGTGCAAGATCGTGAGTGAATTGTCAAGTGCCGCACGTGTACTTAGTTAACGACTAAGGACGTGACATTCTACTCAAATTATAACATAAAAGATCATTTACTCTAAAATTTATCCGTAAACATTTGATTCATCTTACTACTCCGTTCAAATTTATATGAACTTATTTTCTTTTTGATTTATTCCAAAAAGAATGATTTTTTTTTAAATTTAGAAATAATTTAGTTTAAATTTATAATTCTACCCTTAATGAGAAGCTTTTATAATCACATAAATACTCTGACCCCTTTTGACTTGTTTAGGACCACAAATTTCAAAAGTCTTTATTTTTTCTTAAAATTCGTGTTCAATCAAACAAATTCACATAAATTAAAACGAAGGGAGTACTAATTTCGTCTCCTATTTTCTTCTCCCTATTATTTATCAAGTTTTGGCTTTAATATTTTACCATTGTGAAATTCAATTTTATTCCTACCAAATTGGTTTATATATATCTTCTATTACTTCCATGGGTGAAGAAAAAAATAATATAATATTGAATAGACGGTAAATCTTGATGGTATTAAATTTATCTTTATAAACTTTTAATTGTCATTAAGAAATTTTTTAATTTGTTTTTAAAAGTATATTTTTAATTCATAATTAATTTTTTAGCCTTTCCTGGCAATAGAAAAATTGTTTCTATTATTGCTCAAATACAGTAGCTATTTTGTTGTTAGTCAAACTCAAATCCTATAAAAGAAAGTACTTTTCAAGAAGAACTATTTCCTCCGGTCCACTTTAATTAAATTTTTTGTTTTTTCTTGTGATTCATAGTATTTAATTTTTTCAAATATTAAGGAGGAAGTAATTTTTTTTCAAAGTTATTCTTGAAGTAAAGAGGCAAGAGTATTTGTTATATCTCTAAATTAAGATTAATATGGTCAATTTTATTATTAATTAATTAATATGAGTGAAAATAATTTTAAAGCTTTTATTACTCCATTTAACGATAGAAGCAGTCCAAGCACCTACTAAAACCCTAATACAGGAGTTGGAGAACAAATCTAAATTATTGGAGATTGAATTGATAATGGATACCCAATTTCGTGAATTTGCGTCTGATACTATGGAGGGAATACAAAAGGCTTATCGTAGCGCCATGTCTCAGGATCCAAATAGCAGCTTAAGTTCCATTTCGGCTGCTCTTCAAAAGCCTACTGTAAAATCTTCAGTTTTGTCCGCCGATCAATCACAACTCTTGCTTACCCGCTCTCCCACGTAATTTCTCCTTAAGTTTCTCAGTTTGCTCTTCATGTATATGTATTTTTTTTATAAATGTGGTATCCGAGCCAATTTGCTCAATTTATTTTTTATATTGGTGGGCCACTCGAGGGTCTAAGGGACTTCTAGGTAGGGGTCAGACTGCGTACATCCTTCCCAGGTCCTACATGTGGAAATACACTGCATTGTTGTTGTTGGTGAGCCAAGGGTCCGGTCTATCGGGACTGGCCTCTCTCCCTCCACAAAGTAGACAAAGTAGATAAGGTAGGTAGGGGTAGAGGCGGATCTAGGATTTCTAGTACATAGTTGCACTACTTAAAGTAAAGGAGGAAAAATTGTATTAAGTGAGAATTGATCCCTATTACTCTTGGTAAATAACTCAACCAAGTGCACCATGAGTGCCAACTGTTAATAATATACCAATTCTAAAAAACAGGTACATAAAATATCTAATTTTGCGGAGAGACAATGGGTTCATCTGCCCCATAATCTCCCCTATAAATTCGCCTCTGGATAGGGGTAAGGACTGAGTATGCACTACCATTCCCAGATCCTACACTGTGGGAATACACTGAGTATGTTGTTGTTATTGTATTCTTTATATTGGCTTTTTTTTTTTTAGCAATTTGACCTTGTCTAGCGTGATGTTAATCTCTTATCTTTGATAATCTTTAGCACCTTATTACAAGGAATGTCACAAATGGAAATGGGTGATGCTCTTATGATAAAACTGATATCTTTTTATTGCAGACAAGCAGTATCACTATGGACTTGTTCAAAGCTATGTGCCATTTGCTTTGTTGCTGGAGTAGTTGTTGGTTATACACTGAAGCGCCGTGTACGCCGATGGGCTTCCAAACTTCTCAAGGGATTGAAAGATTAACAAGTTTGGATATTTACAGTTTCTTATTGTAACTGCATTTTCCATGTAGGTAACACATTGTACTGTTATTTTCAATGATATACAGAAGTCTTTTATGATTTTTTGCTGCATAAGTGCTGAAATGTATTTATATTCACTGTTTCCCTGTGTTTGATGCAAAAATATATATCAACTTTCTTAGGTTTTCTTTATTGACAGCTCTCATCCACTCTGTAATTTCTGATATTTCATTGGACCTTTTGACAACATAAGAATTAAATAATAGCAAAATATAGAAACAAATACACGCGACAATCTATTTATCTTGCAGTAAGAAAATAATCCTTTATATCACTGGTTATGACACTTTGATAGATGTAACTGCCTTGTTGTAGCTTGATTTGTCATGTACTCACCCCTCATAACTGCCTTGTTATACCTTCTTCTTGAGCTCTTTTCATTAACTATCCTCTTCATCCTCACACATGCTGCTTAGTGATATTCACACATGCACTGAGGATGTGATATACCCTTCTTCACACCCTGCGCGTAGGTGCATACTAGTGGGACAATATTGTTTCGATGTATTTGACACTGTAACGACAAACATGATTACTTTCTTGTATCAGTTGGAAGATCTTTTTGTGCAGATTTCAAAAGGACAAATATTTACATTTTCCCATAGATAGAACTCTACTCTTTTGATTTCTTTCTCTATTGTAACTTGTATGATATATGCATTTACATTTTTCTGAATCAATGTCTATTGGTACATGCATTCCTCTTAATCTATGGACAATTACAAAAAATAAAAAGAAAAAAAAATGTATACCGTGTCGCTTATTTGCGAAATTTGCTATTTCAAAAGTACTCCTTGTGGAACTCAAATCTTGTGGATGTCTTGTAAGTCAATTCTTGTGATAGCTTCTTCAATTCCTTTGCCAAGGCAGGCAACCCGCAATAGAAGACTCCTGTGAATCATGTGTAACTGTGTTATTAACAAATCTAGCTTGATTGATTAAATCTCTTCCTTTTTTTTAACCTCTTTTTCCTTCCCCTCCAAAATGCAAAGTTTTATCATGGAAATGCCCCGTTGATTACTTCTTCCTTCTAAATGGTCACAAGGAAACTAACATAGTTTCTCGTATATGCTTGATCCAACTGTATGAGTTTTTTTTTTTTGAAGTTTAAAGATCACATTTTTCATCTCATCTGTTACTACCTGTTTAGTTTCCTTCAAAAGATAAGTTAGGATTTATAGTGCCATCTGCTCGTTATTTATGAGCTATATTTTCTGTCTCTAAAGTTCCTCTTCAAGTTTCATGTGTTCTATTTTATATATAAAGTTTCTTTCTTCGCCTCTATTATGTGATAATTTCCATGGGCAGGAGGTTTGGGCATATTGGTGAAGTGTCCTTTGACTCTAGAGGTGAACAAATAGGCTCAGGTAACACAACACTTCTTGGAACCACATATGCTTACAGTTTATCAAAGTTTAGGTTGTAGAAGTTCTTTACCTATGGTGGAGTATGGATGTTTTGAAGCTATTTTGCTGAATACTTCTTTCCATTTGGGCCTTGCAAAATGCGTCCTTACCTGCAGTAGAATTAATTTAATTAGTACTAGCTAGAGAACGATTCACCTCAAGTTTGTTTCTCTCTATTCTGTGTTGTGGTTGAAGGCTTCTCATGAAATTTAGCAGCTTTCGAGTAATCGAAACTTTCTCTATCTAGAACGTGGCTCTCATCGAGCTAAGCTGAAAACTGTTCTTTCTTAAATGTTTCTTTTCCATTTCTCTTTTAGAGGGTTCTGTTGTGAGTGGTGATGGATCATACCCGAGTACCAGACAGGATGTCAACACCATGTTTTGCATGGTTGAGCGCTTGGACCATAGTGATGAGAGTTGACCTGGCATCACCCTCTTCATAAACACTCGTTAGATAATTGTGCATCTCTATCAGACCCTGTTTCATTGAAATCATCAGAAAAGATAGAGCTGAGCCAATTAGTTATGGATCATAGCAGAATCCCAGAAAGGAGGATGAAGGGTGGGGGTTTTTTTTTTTGGGGGGGGGGGG
>ML434932.1:3731-18615 GCA_005239525.1 Nicotiana knightiana | reverse complement strand
CTGGGGAGGGGGGGTTGAGATATCCTGTAACAAATCTGTGTACATTACTTTGTGATCCATTTCGGCCACTTCATTCATCACCCCTTTAAACCACTCAAAGGATCCAGGTTCTCTGGTAACCCAATAAAAATGTGCACTTTTTGTCCTTATTGATTTCTTTTTTCCACTTGATGCTGCACTTGAAGAGGCATAACTTGTCCAGCTGTCATCTGATGCGCTGGTCTCAGTATTCGAATCCTAAGGTAGCATCATGGACAGAGAGACTGTAAGTTGGAGTCTTAACATTCTACTTGGTTAGTTCTAAATTAACTTGGAGTAAAATTTGTACCAGTTGTTCTTCTGATCTTGAATTGTTCAATAGATCCTTTAGGATGCTTATAAAAGGGGTAGCTCCAATACCAAGTCCCACAAGGAGCAAGACATCATAATTTTGATAGTCCTGTGCTGCGGCACCATATGGTCCATCAACAAGCAATCGAGGTAAACTGCGTCATTACAAGCCCTTTAAACTTCTTAATAAGGAAATCTCGATTATAAGGTTTGACTGATCAAAAATCACATAGAGGAGTTTTACCCTCTTTGATCAACATTCCCACGTTCTTTAAACTTAGCTCGCCCGATTTCACATGCTGAACTATCATCCTCTGTGAAAACCCGCTTAAGTTCATTCGTCCAATCTCCTACGATGCGGATATGAACACTGAGGTAGTCATCTCCTGGTGCTGATGTTATAGAAAATGGATGCCTGGAGAAACATCATTATGTTAAATGCCTGTTGGTGGAGGCATGATTAACTTAAATGCAGAAACACCACACCTACCATTCAAATGAGGAGATTGTTGGGCACTGCAGGAATATGTATTGCCCACTCTTGTATTTGAAACCATTTGGCTTTGACAGGGTAAGGCTAAAGACATCTCCTGGAAGTACAGAAACCTGTAAAGACCAAAAGAAAAACCATCTTCATTGCTTACTCAAAAAAAAAAAAAAATCATCTTCATTTATCTCCTGTTTTGTTTTTTTCCTTCACCCGCGTCTTGTTATGTCAGTCGTTTTTTTTTCTTGACAGTCTTGAGGGGGGGGGGGGGGGGGGTGGATAACGAGATGTATTATCTCTAGGAATACAGGAGTGCAAATTAAATAGAAAAAAACCTACCATAACTCAATGGTTTTATGTATGTTGAGTATCTCTCTTGACTTTGAGTTTGCTTAATTGTAAATTTACTCAGTGATCTTAGTTCCTTAATAGACGATTGTGAAAAATGTTGTGGTGCTGGTGGTTGGAATGTGTGAGTTTTTGATTGATTTCTGATGGTGCTTGATGGTCATGTTTATGATGTACACACTGGACAGTATGGCATGGGATAAGAGAAACTCTGTTGCCTTGTGAAGTAGCTGATTGAATATATGATTCTGTGGTGTTTGGATCGTTTCATCTGCTCTATATTTGTGAACCTCATGCATGTTTCCTTTTTATTTTTTTAAGAAGGGGTATTAAGCTGTGTTGACACCGTTGGAGAGAGCTGAATTGGTGAGGGGTTGTAGACAGGGAGGCGAGTAGCAGGTTTTAGTTGCAGCTTATTTGTATGCAGAAAGAAATCTTCTTGCATAATTTCTGTATAGATGGAAAAACAACATTGATAAAGCCAGTCACCTTCAAAATCTTTGCTGTGTAGTGTTCTGATCGGCATGTTCTCAAACTCCTCTCGGCTACATAGAGGAGCAACGGCATGGAGATGTACATCCATGTCTACAAAATGGGAACAATTTGTCAGCATATCAATCTTTAGATCTTATAAAGCAACTTGGTGTTCTGTCCTTACAGTTTTCTGCCACCATTGGTGAACCAAGAACAGGAACGTTCCATGTACTATTAGGAGTACATAGACCACTGCTAGAAGGTGATGAGAATACCAAAATGCGTTGAAGCCTGTTAATCGATTGAAAGGAGGTGGCAGCTTCAATACATTTCTCCTGAAGCCTCGTGTTGCTAGTGTGAAGACAATCGCCATCAAAATCACCATAGCAATGCCAGTAATACCTTCAATACTGGTCAAGAGGCTTTTGAAAGTGGGCTTCACGTTGTCAAAATCAGAAGCTATTAGTGCAAATTTCTCAGGAGATGAGTTAATCAGACGAGGAAAATCACACGCTAAATGGTTTCCCGCGTGAAGCAAGATTCCAACTGCAATGGCATATGCAATAATCTGCCAATTGAAACAACATTGTTAAGATCGAGAAATTCTCAGGTGCACAGTATGTTCTCTTCTTGTTGTAGTTTACCTTGTGAAAATTGATATTATCATCAAAAGGAACAAGGAGCTTGGCCCTAGTAGACCGTAGCCATGTTAAAATGTTTCGACAAACTGGTAGAAGGACAAGTGCCATGTTGAGCTTGAGAGTCTCTGCAGCCCCTTTAGCAGTTGTCAAGCAGTAACCCATAACTTGAAATGCAGCTCTTCGCCTATACTGCAAGAATTTCCAGGTGAAAAGTCCAGCCATGATCATCACCCATAGCAACAGAATCCAGCCCCTTTGCCAGTTATCTAATATAAGGCATTTGAGTCCATAACTTGCTCTCTTTACTAGGTTCCTGGTCTTGCTACGAGTTCCTAAGTTCTGACTCCATCCGACGCTTGCTGTGCTTAACGGTCTGCTGTAATTCATGTAATTGTCCCTTTGCAAAAGAAGTGTTTCCAATTGCCATAACTGAAAGGAAAAGGGTTACCCTTAGAACTTGCAGTTTTAAACATGTCATGATACTTCAGTGGCTATAAAAATTTCACTAAGGATAAAATGAGAGTTTTAAAGTTAAAAATTTCTAAATATAGAAATGTATTTTTTTAATAATAGAATATAGGAAGATTTTTGGCACAGTTTCTTTTGAATTTTGACAATGATTTTTATCGAGACTGTTAAGTGATCTCTTCCACTCAATAATCGGGGTCAATCGGTTTTATGGCTCTTTACAAATTTGTTTTAAGTTTTATGACCCAATCTCTACATGCCGGAGATATACTTTTACACATAAGAAATCTAAAAAAGTTATTTTCTTAAATTCAATATTGTAAAAAGGCATGATGTTTAAATAACACCAATAATCGTATAGATTTATGTAATTCATCTTCCTATTATAACATTGTAGTCAGATAACATTAAGCTTACACAAAGCAGAATTTAGTGGAAACCAGCTGCACTAACTTTCAATGATTGTTGAGCATTGAAAGTTAGAGCTCTGATTCCTTTCCTTTGTTTAAAAAGTTAATCCAGGATTTCTAAATCCAATCTTCTTCTTTTCTAAAGAAAGTTCTTATGGTCCCCAAAGTCCAAACACAGTGCAAGGATTCCCTATGTTTTGACTTCGACCTGGCCGTCTAAAAGAAGTTCGTGCCAAAGACTAACCCCTAAAAAAAAGGAAGATCGTGGGTCCAAGTATGTACTAGTCATGGTTGGGACAACACAGCTAGTAGAAACTTAGGATAGATAAAATATTATTTTTTAATTATTTGGTATTCGAAGTTTAATGACTCGACTAATTTAAATTCATATTACATATGATTTATGTAAAGGGAAAGATTTCTTAAAAGAAATTTTTATTTCTAAAGCTTGAATTCGAAATCTCTAATTAATAACATGAGGAACTAAGATATTGTTACCTCAATGTAACCAAGATCATCAGGGTCCAGTTCCTCCATAATTAAAGAAGCATACTCGGCTGCACGTTCCTTCAATTTCGACAACTTATTTGCGGAAGCACTCAGCATTATTAGCTGTTGGAAGAACAAAATATAAAATACGATAAGAAATCCTTGTAGGAAACAGACAAACAGTATTAATACCATTAAATATAACTCCTCCATTAATGTATGATATAACTAAAACTAAACTAATGCATTTCTGAATTATTGAAGATGCCCCTATTCCTGATGGATGTTGGACAAATAAAATATAGTTTGACCTAAATTTAAACCTTTTTAAATTTTGATTCAACAGTTAACCCATGATAATCTTACCTCTTGGACTTCATCTCTCGTGATTTTTCCATCTCCATTTCTGTCCGCCCTACAGAAATTACACGTAATATAATCATCAAGTAAAAAAATTTAAAAAGTATAAATGAAATAATAACAATAGTTACACCATAATTTCAGTTACCTTTCTTCCACAAGGGTTGAGGGTTCTTTTTCTTTATTCTATACATTATTTTTGTAGGTCGTTTCTTTTTCGTTTTCAGGGGCGGACATACGGTGTGACACCGCTTCGTCGGAAAATTTTATTAAGCAAATGTATATTGTGTTGAAACGAGTTAAAAATATAACATGACACCACTTGACATATATTCTTGTCCGGTATGCTAGTTAGGTTCTTAGTTTTGCTTTAAGAGGTCGGAGGAGAACATATTTTTATCAAATATTTGAAGAGCCTCTTGTTAAAAGTTGTGGTTAAGTAAAATTGAACTCGAGACATCTTCTAACATAAGACTCCTCAAAATTAATGCACTAAGACTATTACTCATTTAAAACTATGATAATTAACGCTATTTATTTTACACATTTATGTAAGTATCGACACTGCTTACAAAGAGTTTTGTGTACTTCCTGTTCGTTTTCCAACATTCAATCTTCAGAAAATGCATACACGTATCAAGTATGGTACTACTATATGTTTTAGTATGGATATTTGTGTTGTTTTTTCTCTTTGTTTTTCTTTTCTTGAATGAAGCGGGTCATTGAATTATGAATAGTATGGATAACTGTAACTTATAGTATTGTGTAATCCCTTTTTTTTATAATCAGACTAACTTATCAGATGCACGGTCAAATATTAAACCATAAGATAAAATTTACTTTACGTAATACAAGAAGTGGACCAATCATAACCAATATGTTATACGACTAATAGTTTAAACATACCGATAGACAATTTAGATTCTTATTTAATATAGGAGAAAAAGGGTTACTTTTCGTGTTAAGTAAAGATAATAATGCATGCTTTCGAACAAAGTGGAAAGAAATAATTCAAATAAAACAAAACAAAAAAAGTAAAAAGGAAACGAAAAGGAAAGAGAACCCACATGTCAAAGAAAATCTGGAGACGAGCGTCAAAACTTTGATCAGCAATTTGCAACCAAAATTCGTGAAGCTCAGCTTTAGTTATCTTCGCCGTCTTTTGACGCCGCCGCCGTACCAGTGCATCAAAAACTCCCACAGCAAACTCTTTCGAATCCGTCATTCCTGCACATGCACCCCCACACAATTATTCGCTATAACACTAATTATATCTACAGTATAAAAAAATATTCCATTTCAGTAAAACTAATTTCATGCATTATTTACATAATTTCAGCAAATAAAAAGATAGCATTTCATATGGTTTACATGAATTGAGAACTTTGAATGTACCAATGCAATCACCAAAATCTTCTCTAGCGAGCAAACCGTCTTTTGCCAAAACATCAAACCGCGCCTCCACTTTTTTCCATTGCACATTCGTATCAGTTTCACCTGTTGTTTTACTTATGAATCTTAATCCTCCAAGCGCGCGTTGAGCCGTTGATTTACTCCTTACAAGCTTCAATTTCGACTTCATCTCTTCTCGTGCAGATAAGGTGTTTGATGTATTGTTATGATTACTGTTATGATTATGAAACTGAAAATGATCATCTTCTGATGGCGCCGCCGACGTCCGTGACCTCGCTGACGGCGATCGGATCCACGAGAATTTCCGGCGAAGTTTCGACGCCGCTGACGCACTACGTGCTAAAAACCCGTTGGGAGCTTCTTCTTCACTTCCATTATCTTCTGCATTGCGTGTTGGTGTTGGTGCTACGCTACACAAAACAATTGAATTATCATCCAATTCTAGCGTAACTTCCACTAAATCCTGCAGGTCGCTGTTTCGCCGCAAATCGTTGAGGAAAATCGGTAACATTGCTCCTCCGACATACTCCGGCCCGGTGTCCAATATCTCCGTCGCCGGCGTATCTTCCGGTAAGTCGAAGTTCCTACTGTAAGTTGATCGCTTTGAGCTGCAGCTCCCAAATGATGATGATCTTAAGAATTGTTTGAGCTGCATTTTTTTATTTTCTGAATACAATAGTAAAACCAAAATAAATTATCAGCTCATAATAGAGCTTGGAATTTTTACTAAATAGAGAAAAAAGGCTAAGATCACACGCTTCGTTCCGAAATATTCTTAAAACAAACACCTCTCAACTGATCTCTGAACACGAATTCAACGCTTTTTTGGTTAAACATTACCCAGTTTCTCTCTCTCTCAATTTCACATTGGTGCCATGTCGAAAGCGCGATAGAGAGAGAAAGAGCAAAAAAGTAGTTGGGGTTTGTTCAAGAAAACTCTATAAAGAATAGCCTACGATTAATAATATACTAGTAGTATCACATAACTACATTGTACTGTATATTCTCTATTACTTTAAGGGGTCGTTTGGTTTGAAAATAATTTATTTCGGATTATATTGATGAGATTATAATATGAGGATTAAATAATAATATGGTTATTTAGTGAATATATTTTTATTGGAAGATATTTGATTTATTGGACTAAAATAGGATATACGGGTATAATATAAATATATGTGTTTGGACTTTAGTGTATACTAGATAAGTTGAGATAAACTTTTATTTTTAACTTTAAACTTTAGATATATATTTAAGAGACCTTGAGGGAAGAGCCCAGGACATCTTTGTCATTTTAGTGTTTATTTCGGGATAAATTAATCTCAAAATTATTATCCTACTCTCATTGTGGAATAGATTAATAGTCGATTGCGGAATTAATTAATCTCGGGATTGATAATTTCGAATATAAAAATTCAATCAAACACGGGATAAAATATCTCGTATCTAATCCCAGGTACTATCCCCTTATTTACGCACCAAACAGACCTCTAAGGGATCGTTTGGTACAAGGGATAAAGGATAATTAATCCCGGGATTAAATTTGAGATGGATTTATTTCACATTTGGTTGGGATAAAATCGTGGTATAACTAATTCCAGGATTGTAATATTTTTTTATCCCCATAAAAGGGTGGGATAACTAATTATGCGATAACTTATTTTCCAACCAAACAACCCCTAATAGTTACTATTTTTATGATAAGTTACTGGTAAACTATCGTTGTACATTCCTAACATAATACCCACTACGTATCTACCATTTTCCTTTTCTAATTGATTTTTACTAGTAACTCGTAATTACTTGGTTAATCAATTCTTAAGCTTTCAATATTGCTATTTTAAGATGGTACACAAATTAAATGTAAATTACGTGGAAGGCTCCTTAATTAGGACACGACATGCGAATTAAACTAAGTAGGTAAAATGTAACTTTAATTTGAAGAGTGTTACCTCATGTGACACACCCATAGAATTACACGCGTGTTAGAAAACAATTCTATAATAATAAAAACTGCATCTCTTTTCTTTATCCTTTCAAAATTCAAATTCTTGGAGTTCATCTTTTCACTAAAATCGTCAGAAATTATTGATGCATATAGTTTTTTAGAGTTTAATTTTCATAAAGTGATAAGAGTAGGAGAATTAATTATACTATCAGTATAAGGTCACTTAAATTTATAACTATAATTCATATACTAAGTAGTATTAATAACCTGAAAAATTATGTGGATAAAAATTATGTAGGTAATCTGCTAGAAAAGATTATACTGTTAGTATAATTTAACATACGATATTAGGTTTGTTACCAATTTTATCGGAATACCAGTCACCGTTATTACACATGCAGTAAACTCTAAGCTAAATCTATTATGTTATCGTGGATGACATCACGGATAGCATGGTACAGAGAGTATTTTGTGTTCACGCAGGATTCAAAAAAGGGCCGTACAAAACATCTCGTGTAATGTTGACAGCCTTAGGGAGCAGCTCTTTTCCAAATCTTATGTGAATGCCGAATACTTTATGCAATGATTTGTTTGTGATGTCGTTCACGACAACAAAATAGTAACGACATCACGAGATAATTAAAAAAAATAAGGAAAAAGAGAATTCAAAAGGCCTATAAGTATCAATATAAAGATAAATACGAATGTACCAACTTGATATTTTGGTATTATTATCACAAAGAAGAGTTTTCGGATTTTCTATCGAAGATGGGATTAGAACTTCCTAAATTTAGAACTTGGTGAAGCCTAAGATAATTAATTAGATGAAAACTTCAGCTAAAACTGCGGCATCTGTTGCGCCACATGGGATTGTGGGGATTGGAAGAACTTAATTTCTATGTTATAATCAAGTAAATTTAGCTGATAATTGAGCTGGATTAAGAAACTCTAATTATTATAAGTTAATGATAGTACTTAAGAGACGGTCTTCTATCTATTAAATTTTGTTGGTAACAATAATATTTTCTATAGTATAAAAATAAACTTTTAACTTAACTAAATAGTAATGTAATTTTTTGACGAAAAGGTGTGATATCCCTAGCATAAGGTGATTCTGCCACTGATTACACTACAATAATAAAACGAGCTGAGTGAAAAAAAAATATATATAATAACAAGATATTGCAATGACCGCTAGAATAAGAACTTTAGGGCTAAAAGCAGCAATAGTTATTCTCTTAATATCGAGGCAATTAAGATGCATATATTACAGTTAAAAACTCACACCTTTTGTGTTCATTCAATTAACAACCACAAGTTTGACTAATTACGATTAACTTCTCCAACATTATATTCTACAATTTTCCAAACCACGTTTTCCTTACAGAGTAAAACGAACTCCTACCTTACACCAACTCGATAGATTAACCAAATAGTTATTATACTTCAAAAAAAAAAAAAAAAAAAAAAAAAAAAAAAAAAAAAAAAGGGAGAACGTATCTAGATTTTTGTTTATTTATCAAATTAAGGAATGTATTTAGATTTTTTGTTATTGGATAGTTGTTAACAATATGATATCAATTTAACGATCAAAGTGTATATATTATATTTAAAAAAAAATAGAGGAACAATATATCATATGTGGAACCTTTATGATTTTCAAATATTTCTGTGTGCGCAGTTGAGGTGATTATTTGATATATACTAACAACTAATTATGTTGAAATTAAACTTTCTTATTACGAAAGACATGACAAATTTGAACAGAAGGTGGCTTTGACAGCATCAATAATTAGTTAAATCAAACAACTAACTACTACGAAAAGCCTTTTGAAAACTATGGCTACCAAACTAAAAAGTTTTTTAGTATGCTCCGACTATGATAAACTTTTAAGTAATTTTTTATACTAATATCATAGTCATAGCCAATCATATATAATTAGACTAAAGACTGATAATTAAATAATTAGTCCTCCAACTTTAATATCCGTGCCTTCTACTCTGACCTTCCCAAGTTAATGCTACCCAATCCTCCGTCTAGACGCTGGTTGGTAGCTTACCATACTCTTGTGTATATACAGTCAAATCTCTTTATAATAATTTCGATATTTTTTTACTGTTATAATAAAGTGTTATTATATATATAATTATGATTTGCAAAATTCCTTGAGCGAGAGGGGGAGGATGTATTCATCTAAGATGATGATTATTATTTCCTATGTTAAGGAAAAGCCAGAGAAGGGGGCATGCTGGAAATCCTCGCCTTCGGCTTCATACTGAAAAGGTCGGCCATGAAAGGACATCACGATTATCCGTTTTGGGAATATCGGATTTTATATGATCCAAATCAGTGATTAGTATATTTTAATATTCTAGATTCTTATGTGCTTTTTTTTTTATACTAGCGGCAGCAGATCTATTAGTAAACAGGCGCTGCTATCGCTCACCCGGCTAGATGTCAAAATGATGGATGGATAGGCGTAGCAGAAAAGAAAAGGCCAATTACAACAGAAAGGCGAAGGAAAAAAAGACGAGAGAGCAAGACCCAGATCGAGAAAAAGAAAAATAAATTAAAAACAAATAAACAAAAAGAATAGCACAAGGAAACTTCAACTCATACGAAATTCAGTAAATTGAATAAACATATGTGGATAGTAATTAGTACTAACTTTTATAAACCATTGCACATATAGTAATTATTCAGGGCTAGATTATTACCTGGTTGTTGTCAGCATATACCCTAGCTTAATATTTGAACGATAACTTGCCCTTAATTCGACTTAAAAGGTAACAAAGGAAAACCAATGAACTAAATAGTTGTGAAGAAAATGCCTAGCAAATTAAAGTTACGACTAAGGAATAGACAAAGGTCGTTTTGTACTTTCCTTCTAGAAATCCTACCAACACTTGCATGTTTTGTAGTACTACATTTCTATTAATTCTAGCTTTTCTGATACTCAGCACCAATTAAGGACCAAGTAATATCCTTTTTTAAAAAAAAATTATCTTGGAAGATGTGGAGGTTTAGAATTAAAGTGGAAGATTAGTACGTAGTCGAGCGTGTCTTTTGTACATATTAGTAGTATTAGTATTGTTCTCATATTTTTTTATTCCTGAATTTTAGCACTATATGTTGTTTCTTTCGTCTTTGGCTATCTCTTATCACCTTACCTTGTTGTTGTTATCGCTTGTGTTGTTGCCTTTTACATCTTTATTTGAGCCGATGGTATATCGAAAATAATCTCTCTATCTTCACAAGGTAGGGGTAAGGTCTGCATGTAATACACTATTCTCCTCACACCAGCCATTTGTGAAATTTCACTAAATTTGTTGTCGTTGATGTTTATCTTGCTTATTATAGTACTGTATTTATTTTATTTGCCATTTTTTCGTGGAAAGTAATTATCCATTGTAGGAATTTCAACACGTGAGTTTAGTTTTACTCTAACGTCAGATAGCAGCAGAATAATGATTAGCTTGGTAATTTCATAACTCTACACTAATTATAATTGTATGATTTGTATCAACAAAATCTTTTACCGATTAAATAAGTAATATGGTTCTATCTATGTTGCTCGGATTTTTCAAAAGTGTGATCGTATTTGTGTCGGATCATTAAAAAATACACTAAATTTAGAGGATTCGACACGCACCCGACAATATTTTTTAAGAATCCAAGTAACATAGGTTCCCATACAAAAGTTAAGAAAAAATTCAAGGTTCTTTCATACCCATATTAAACCTAGGGACTAGTACTAAACAATGTCTGTCTATTCTTAATTAGTTGATCTCGTGAATTACTTAAATTTAAGTGTTATGTCAAGAAAAACAGACCCAATTAATAATGTCTCGTATGGTGAACGACTGCTAACTAATTTAAGTTTATATTTCACCAGCACTAATAAGGTTGGCTAAATATATAGTATTATGTACCAACTTATACATGTGGAAGCCTAAGGTAGATGATCTGAGTCATTAGCATTGCCTAGCTAGAGTCAGGTTTTATTCGTTTATTTGATTTTATTATTGAACTTACCAAACTTTTTAGACTAAATAAAACGTTATCTGAAAGCCATATCTCACTAGTAATTTGATTTTGTCAAAAAAGAGAAATTAAAGCATGAGACGTTTCTAGAATCTAATTAATATATTTAGAATTTGAAAGGTAAAACTCAACTAACTTAGCTTTGACAATATTCATAAACTTTAATAACACAACTTCTGTCTTTGGTCTGATGAGTGATGAACTGAATCCAGTCTTTTTCATATGCCTTTTTCTGAAGGAAACAACTTCTAGAAGGAAAAATAATATTAATCTAGGTTAACAAAGTTTAGTCCATATATTATCTAAATGTCTTTTTCTTCAAAGCAGGAAGAGTATTTAAATCAGCTTGTAAAAGATAGCAAAAATTTTAGTTTAAGTTGATGGTTGTATAAACAGGCTGAGAACTTGTGAAGATCATAAATTTGATTTTATATGGTTGGAAAAAATTGCGTATGGCTAAAAGTTTTGAACTTTACTATTGAATTTGCATAAGACAAAGAAAACTATTCTTCACCTCTTTGAATAACTTTACTATATATTCATCACCAGTAGTATAAATGGTCTTGGCCTGCTCTACCTATTGTATTAAGGTTTTGAGTTGAATGCTTAGATTCTTTTACATGATATCGGACCAATTCTATAAGCCCATTTGCACAAATGCTTTCTTTCTTGAAGAATTTCAGAAATCATTATTGTTTAGTGATTATTAATTTTTTATAGCTATCATATATATATATATATAATTACTTCCTATAGTTACTATTTAGTTGTTATGCGACTGTATTCGCGTTATTGTATTCGCGTTATTGTATTCATGAATAGAGTAGCGAAATTTACCTAAAAAATAGGGGTGTCCAGTTGTGCGAAGGTATTCGCGCTACTGTATTCATGAATATAATAGCGGAATTCGCCTAGGGGAATCCATATGTTTAACAACGGAAAGATGATCAATTAGCATATATCACTCCTAATTTAACTCAACAAAATCGATCCTACATAAATTTTGCTGCTACGCGACAATATTGGTGAGTACGACTATATACTCTGTATTTACGCTACTGTTTTCATGAATACAGCAGCGGAATTTGCCTAAAAAGGGGGATTCCAGCTGTTTAATAACGGAAAGAGGATCAATTAGCGTGTATCACTCTTAATTTAACTCAACAAAATAAATTCTATATAAATTTACTGCTACTATGATGTATTCCATGTATTCACATGACTGTATTTATAAATACAGTGAGGTAATCAAGATATAAGGGTGTATATTATTCTATTCAATTTGACTGTATATATTGTATACAATTCACATATATTAATTATTCACTATTATACTTTGTATTCAATTTACCGTATTCAATTTGACTTTATTCAAACAATAAAAAACCCAAAACACAGTGATATTTGGTTGTATTAAAAATATACAAACCTTTAGAATACATAAATACATGCAAAAAAATAATGTATTTATACACAAATAGAATGTATTTGTATCATTGTATGTGACTAAAATAGTAAAGAAGAAAAGAAAGTTCGTCAGAGATGGCATTTTCCGGCCAAGCAAAATACTGTATACATTGCATTAAAACAAAAAATGGAGACGAACAAAAATCCGGCCCTCAAATCTTCTCTGGTGTAGCCATGTCCAGATCTGTTCGCCTAAGAGGATGAGGCAATAGTGGATGATGACGCCGACGATTCCGACGACGATGATTCTGATGCCTACTGTTCGGCTACTCCCTTTTTGCTTTAGAAAGTCCACCATCGCCACCGAAAATGGCAGCTATGACAGTTGCCTTGATGGAAAAGGGAGAGAGATTTGAGGTAGAAGAGAGATGATTAAGAATCTTGCTGATAGAGAGAAAGATTATAATTGGCATAATTCGCTCCTCAATGGTAGGGTATAAAATAATTATCTATTTTTCTATAAAATAAAAAAGATAGCTATAAGTAATAATATTTTAAAATTATTTTGATTTATAATAAATATGTTGTAATAATTTATTATAGGAGTTAAAATTTCCTTCGATCTTTGTGTTCTATTGCTCAATTACTTCTATAATAAAAGGTATGCCAATGATCATAATGCTGTTGAAAATTTAAAAGCCTATGGATTAAGTCATATTGTAATTGAGTAAAGTAAGAATATGTAATTATTTCATATACTATTTTTCATAAATTAGAAATTGGTCTGTCGTATTTTATTATACACAATTATTACCTTGGAGATTCAAAATGTTCTTTGATATTGAAAATTTTCTTAATCATTTTTATTGAAACTATATGGTAAACTTTACTGTAGTTAATACGTTGAAGTACATGGTTTTCCTCTTTGTTTTCGTTCGTAGAGTAAAAACAAGTGGGTACGTGTAGTTACCCATTCGTAATGCATATTACTAGTTTTTTTTGTTGTATAAATTATAAACGTTAACATGCATATTTAACGACCATGTCACATATTGCAATGGGATTTTCGTATTTTCATAGACTTGTTTCTCTAAATTGCTGGTGAAGAAAGTAATTAAAAGTTTACTTATGTTATACAGGTTGGTGCATATATAGTGTAAGCTACTTTAGCAAGGAAACTAGCTTCTTATTCACCAACCCAACAATCATACTAATATTAGGGAACAAGCCCTTCAATTTGATTGTACAACTTTTTTGGGGGGAAATCTACACGGTATGATGGCCCCAAATATAATAGCCAATAAATATATATTTTTTGTATATTATATATAATATATACATAATATTAAATTTGACAACAAATTTGTTAAAAGCCCAACTCTCTTTTTCCGGGACAAACGTAAGTAAACATTGGGGCTTTTGCATCCGTACTCACTTTTTGTGTCACGTTTTAATTTATACTCACTTTGTAAAAAAAATTATATCCGTACCCGCTTTTGCGCATAACTTCAGCATAGGGGCTGAAGTAGCAATGGCAATCACGCAAAACTTCAGCATTATATATAGTAGACGGGCCTGAAGTAACTTGTGAACTTCAACTCTAGAGCTGAAGTTTTTGTCTTTGTAACTGGGTAACTTCAGCTCTAGTAAATGGGGAACTTCAGCTCTAGAGCTGATGTTCTTGTCTTTGTAACTGGGTAACTTCAGCTCTAGTAAATGGGGAACTTCAGCTCTAGAGCTGATGTTCTTGTATTTGTAACTGGGGAACTTTAGCATATGGGGCTGAAGTTCCCCAGTTACAAAGACAAGAACTTCAGCATACAAGGCTGAAGTTCCCCAGTTACAAAGAAAAAACTTCAGCTCTAGAGCTGAAGTTTTTTCTTTGTAACTGGGGAACTTCAGCCTTGTATGCTGAAGTTCTTGTCTTTGTAACTGGGGAACTTCAGCCCCATATGCTAAAGTTCCCCAGTTACAAATACAAGAACATCAGCTCTAGAGCTGAAGTTCCCCATTTACTAGAGCTGAAGTTACCCAGTTACAAAGACAAAAACTTCAGCTCTAGAG
>ML434930.1:5019-40970 GCA_005239525.1 Nicotiana knightiana | reverse complement strand
GCATAACCTGTTGACCTCCCGGACACCAGCATAACCCGGTGATCCTTCTGACAACAGCATAACCTGTTGATCACTTCCAGAAACTGGCATAACCCAGTGACCTCTTTTTTCAGGCAACAGCATAACCTGTTGACCTCCCCGGACACCGGCATAACCCGGTGATCCTTCTGACAACAGCATAACCTGTTGATCACTTCCAGACACTGGCATAACCCAGTGATCTCTTTTTCAGGCAACAACATAACCTGTTGACCTCCCCGGACACCGGCATAACTCGGTGATCCTTCTGGAAATAGCATAACCTGTTGATCACTTCCAGACACTGGCGTAACCCAGTGATCTCTTTTTCAGGCAACAGCATAACCTGTTGATCATCTTCCAGACACTGGCATAACCCAGTGATCCCTTTCTCAAGCGACAGCATAACCTGTTGACCTTTCCAGACACCGGCATAACCTGGTGATCCTTTTCTTGACAACGGCATAACCCGTTGATCCTTCCACAGACACCGGCATTACCTGGTGATCTTTTCTTGACAATGACATAACTTGTCAATTTTCTTTCCAACATAGGGTCTCCACTCCCTAGTTGATTTTACCTTTAGGCATAAGGTATCCACAATAAATCCGGGCGCACCCTTCCCGGCTTTTCATTGCTTTTAATAATAAAGTAGCATAGATTTTATTACAATAACTCACGGAATTTTCCTAGTGAAAACTGGGGCCGAAAATTTCGTTTGTTTGCTTTGATTTTGCGCAGGTCACAATGAATTAGAGACGACCAAAAGAAGAAGTTTCGATCCAAAATAACAGAACAAAAAGAAGAAAGAGAAGATTGAATCCGAAAGTGCATATACGGAGAAGATATGGACTATTCAGGACGAGATTGAAGTCATCCGTTTGGTATATCCTGCCTTGGTCCGAAAATCAAAGAGACGAAACCAACACCTGCGGCTAACAAACATTAAGATCCAAGTCAGAGCTAGCAGAAGATCAAGACTCAAGAACAGGTCTTAGATAGGATTCTTGTAACTAGCAGCTAATAGGTTTTAGTTTAGTATGTCGTCTTGTTTACTTTGGGTGTAACAAGGAGATCCGCAACAGTAACAGCAGCAACCGTAGTGAAACCACAGTTACTCGGTAGTCCCAACTACCAAAACTTCCAGAACTACACTGACCAGATTCCTTTATAACCAAGGATATGTAGGCAACCTTTGAAGCAGGGTTCGGTCAAACTTTTCAAAAACGCTTCACAATGGAACATATGAATAGGTGAAAGTCATTCATTGCCGCTCATTGTCTTTGTCCGAAAACTCTTCGTGTTTCCGAGCAAAGAGGGGCATCTGTGAGCAGGGGATTTTTACTCGCCGTATCGTCCTATAAAAATCCCAATAAATCAATTGATTTTATGAATATTGGTTGATTTTTCAGTAATTAATTGTGAATTATCTGCATTGTTTGCATATCCATAATTCATCTTTAAAAGTCATTGAAAATTTTACATTATGAAGTTATTAGTTATAATTAATTAAATAATAGACAAATGACGAGTATTTAACGTAATGTAGTTTTTAATAACTAATTACTATAAAAATTAATCATTTTTATTCAATAAATCATAGATTTAATTAAGAATATATAATTGGTTGTTTTATTCTTAATTAATATGTAAATATATGAAAAATAAGGTTTGAAATTAATTGCTACATTTTTTATTAAGTTAGAGTTTAATTTAATTAGAATAATTAAGTTAATTAATTAAGAAAAAACAAAATCGGACATGGGCCAAGAAATACCCAGGCCCAACCCCTATTTTCTATGCACTCAGATAGCCCAGCCCAAATCCCTTACCCGGCCTGCCCCAGCTTAACCAAAACGACGCCGTTTTAGGCCAAGTTCAACCCCAGCCATTGATTTATCCTTGATCCAACGGCTGGGAACTGACCACCCTTTTAGTATTTAACTGCCCGACCCCACCCCATACCCTCATTCAATCTGAAACCAACCCCATACCTAAACCCTAGCCGCCCCCATTTCCTTCATCTCTCTCAAACTCTAACACCTAAACCCTAGCCGCCCAAGAATCCCACCGTCGTCCGGCCACCGGACCTTCTCCAATCACCCCCAAACTTTCACCCTATGATCCTCTCCTCCCCCTTACCCCCATCCCACCATCAGCTTCCCTAAAAACCCACTCGAATCCCTTCGATTTCAGATCTAAGAAAGGCAGAAAACCTAGTTCCCTATTACCAGGCCGATCCAGAACAATTAATGGTTCAAAGCCACATGACTCAACAACTCTTGATGAGAGTTGTTGAGTCATGTGGGTTTGGATCATTTCCAAACCCTGCCGGAGTTTGTTAGCCCCCCACTGGTATCCCTTCCCCCCTTTTATCTTTTTTTTTTTTTTTCTGATATTGCTTCACTTTTAGAAACAAAATGAAACTGCATGCCTCACTGTTTGACACATGTTTATAGCATTTGATCTGTAAAATGCATTTATGCTATGTTTAGCCGATTAGCTTGAAATCTTTGGTTCTAGTTTAGTTTTGTTGAATATCTTCTCTTCTTGGTCGTTTTAGTTCTAAATATACATGCGTACCTAATCAATACCTTATTGTCCAAATTGTTCACTGGTTGGGGACTATTGTTTCCTCCCAGACTGTTCCCCCNCCCCACCCTCCCTTTCTTTCCCCATTTTTCCTCGACTATTAAGTTTCTCACTTTAAAGATTGAGTACTAATATGATTTTAGGAGTTCATGAGCCTTTCTGTTTAATTTACATGATGTTCGTTTTAGTTGAATTGTTAGTTTTGTTGGATAGGCAAGCCTATATTAATTATACTTTCTGTTTGTTTACTTACTTGTGGTTTCGACTNCCTCTTCTATGGTCAGATTTTACCCATAAGATGGCAGAAATATACTTTAGCTGGGTCTCTTTGGTCACTGAAGAGATTCAACAAGCAAGTCTCTAGATAGTTGACACTAGGGTAAATGAGCCTGACTTCTTAATAGTCAAACTCATCCCCTTAGTAGTGCATAAACAGCATCCTAAGGTGCTGGAAATCACCCCTTTCTTTTAGATAAGAAGTGGGTAATCAAAAGGCTCCTAGGGAAGAGAATCTGAATCCTTTAACATGATCAGATTTATTCTCTAAAAACATGCCTAAAAAGTCAAAGACATAGTATAAGTATGAGTTGAAAGTTACAAAAAGGGGCCTCTATGGAGTTGAATCTGACCCCTTTTATGGTCAAATCCAGCCCATAAAAGGAGGCAGGAACCTGTTCTGTCAAAGTGGTGCAAAGCATCATCAAGGTTGAGTCTAGCCTCCTTCATGGCATGACTCATCCTATAAATGTTTGAAGGTATGTTGTTACTACTGTCCAAGTAGAAAAATTTTGGACTTTCAGTTTCAGATGGAAAGATGCTTTTATTTGTGTTTCCTTAGTCACTGAAGAAATTCATTAAGAAAGTCTCCATATAAACTTAACTTAGTTGACATTGTGGGATTAAAATTCTGATCCATTCAGGGTCAGATTCCCCCTATGATCATGCATAAACAGTAGAATAGCTAGATTATCATTATAAAGGTATTAAGGCAGGAATCTGAACCCAATAACTGGTCAGAATCATGCCTTAAGAAATGCCTAAGAATAGTTAAGTCATTGTGAGAATTCAGGTCATAATATGAATGACTTAAAGGACTGATGGGTTTGCATCCTCGGAACTGAACCTAACCTCTTTATGGTCAGGTTCATTCCAAGAAAAGTACACCAAAGTAGGTCAGGTCCTTTAAAATTAACACTATCGCATGATTAGGATTCAATTTGACCAAATAATGGTCATGTTGCCTCATAACATGCCTAAGGAATGGTCTATTAAGTTAGTCGTTTTGTGACTAAGAAAATAGCCAGAAGAATATAGATTTCGAAGCCGCTGAAGGCCAGCTTGCGCAGAAGCAGTTTTGTTCTCTCTTTACTCTGTTAATTATTGTTTTTTTTTCCTTTTAGGAAATTGTATTTCAGAGTGAAACGATAATTTAATAGCATAATTTTTCTTTTTTTTTGTATTTTTATGTTGTAAATATGGATTGGATACTGTATACTATTATTCCAGGTTCCTTACTCTTTTCTGCTAAATCCAGAATTTGGCCAGCTTGATGAAACAGCCCACTAAGGCTTTAATCAAGTTTAACTCCTTAGGCTATCAGGCCATGAGGGAGTAAAAAGGCCCAAGGATTAGAGTTATCTGCTTTAAGAAGTAATACGATAAAAGTAGACATTCAACTAAAAGTATGAATTTATATCCTAAGTAATCTATATGAAAATCTCCCTGTAAACATCTGCTAGAATTTTGGAATCATGTTATTTCAGTTTCTGTAACTTTCAATATGAATAGAAGTTGGTGATCCAAAATATTTCTAACTTATCTCACATTCTTTGAATTTTTTCGAGATAGATGTATGAATATGTGTACCTTAAAATATGTACAAATCCCGATTTTAGATGTGTGTTTAGGCTGTATAAAAATGGGCAGAAACTGCAAAGTATGAACTGGTAAAACCTGTTTATGCCCTGCTATTTTTTCAAGATTACAAAGTCCTCACAAAGAACAATAGATAGTTCTAGATTACCAATTCAAGGCTGAAAAACAGTAAATAAGGTGTTTGTATGCTTATAAGCGTAGGCACGAGCCCAAATACTCATCCTTAGACTAGCTAACTTAGTCTTAGACGATTTCAAACACATATCTATCCTTTAGTCCAAAAATACTTCTCTTAGACTAAAATTACAAAACTTAGAGAATAATCGACAATTGCTTCAAATAAGCATTTTTAACTATCATGATCATAGTCATGATTATGTAATCCACACTCGGGTGCGGAAACTCATGTCCCCGACTCCAACTTCAAACAATAATAAAAAATCACGTGTTCTAATTGTGGGTGCATTTCATGTGGCACGATTACAATATGTCCAAAAACAAACAAGTGCACGCCATCGTGACTTGTTTCAAGATAAATTCATAAATATCAAAAGCGGGTTTAAATTATAAAATTTAAATTCACAATAGGTTTAAAACACGTAATTAGTCAGATAATTTAGGCCAAATATTAATAGTTAAGCGACCGTGCTAGAACCACGAAATTCGGGAGTGCCTAACACCTTCTCCCGAGTTAACAGAATTCCTTACCCGGATTTCGGGTTCGCAGACATTTTAAACACAGTCAAAAACTTCCTCGGTTTGGGATATTAAAATAAAAGGTGTCCCGAAGCATCGTCAAAAATCCGGGTGGCGACTCTAAAAAACAATAAATGATCCCAAAATCGAATAATGTCACTTTAATTGGAAAAACTCCCTTATTACCCTCCCGGGGGGTAGTGGAAAAAGGAGGTGTGACACCTATAGGATTGAAAAAGGAATAAAATATGTCTTTATAAGTTAAAATCAGTACTACGCTTAGAAATCATGCTTATAGAATTCTGTCGATCGATTGTGAATTCAATCACTATTGTCAATCACCTAGGCAATATATTTGTAGGACTTAATAATGATTCTAGGTTTATAATGGTGACATATTACTGCCTGAAGTCCCCAGATTCATGCTTAATAAATCAGTAGGCAAACAAATAGGTCTTAATGCTCTCCTTAATAAGATTGTCGCTGCACTCTATTTTCTCACATAGATATCCTGCATATAGGATCCCAAAGTTAATAAAGTTTGCTGATTCAATTGCGTGCTTTTTTCGTTTATGTGTGGAGGTCAATGTGAGCTCATACTTGTTCTTTATCTGAAAGTCCTATTTGTTTTTGTTTGTCTCCTAGATTTCACATTTTTAAGTAACATAGGTTGGTCTAGAACTATCCCAAATAGAGGTCCTAATACCTCCAGGGCCATAGGCAAGGGACGGGTAGTGCATGCATAAGGAACGAGCTAGAATCTACTAGAATATTTAGGTAACAACTTAAAGATAGTAATTGGGTAGTAAGGAGATGATAGTCCGTGCTCTAATTCTATGAGTAACACCCCGACTTGAGGGAGTTACAAATTATTTCATGGAATGATCCTATAGGCTAAAAAACTTAGGACCCTCTCCCCCTATACTCTTGATTTAAGAAATAAATTGAATATTTTATTTGTCCAAATTGGTTTCCTTCCCTTTTTAGACTAATTCGCTTAATTTAAGTTCGGACGGGACCCATCATTGTGAACCTCGAGGGGTGCCTAACACCTTCCCCTCAAGGTAATTTGAGCCCTTACCCGATCTCTGGTGATGTAAACTGGTTATATGAGTTAATTGCTCTAGGTGGCCTATCGTACCTTAATCTGTTAGGTGGTGACTCTTCCAATTCCTTACCCATCCCAAAAAGAGGAGTCGTCCCAAAAAGTGTCGAAACCCGATTTCGCGGGAAAAAGGGGGCGCGACATGAATTTGGAAGAAAGGTATATGATTTTCTTACTTTATTATTCTATGTCCAAAATGAAATGAAACCAAGACTTGTAATAAGTCTCACACGTAAGTAGACTTATGACTAAGAGACATGTCTATTACACGTAAGTAGACTTGTAATAAGTCTTACTTTAGATGTCCACTAAAACAATATGACTAAGAGTCATATGTCTTAGTAGTGGCTTGCTACTACGTAGGGTGGGGGAGAGGTCTTAATATTATTCTATAACCAATTAATTAATTAGGTAATATCTCGCTACCCGATAATTAACCAATTACCCATATAATTAAGAATTATCTCAAATTTCTTAAAATTCTGCTTATTTTAATAGACTTTATACATCGTACTATTACGGTCATATGGTACCTTGTATAGTTGTATGGTACTAGTCCATAAATATCGGGTATTATAGCTCACACCGTATTTTATCCCAAATCAACAATCTTCAACGAAACTCATTTTCTTTAACTCGTATATCCTTTACCCATCATGGAACTTACTTATCTCTTGTTATAAATAACATAAATATGTTAACCTCAAGATAATCTCATCCCCGATTCTATGTCGATTAGCTGAAGACAAAACTTTAACGTACAAAAAAGCGAGATTTAACATCCTTCCCCCCTTAGAAACATTTGTCCTCGAATGTTTAACTCCCCGGGACCTATATAACTTTGGCGGAGTCGTCTTTGTAACAATACTATTACCAACTCTTCCTGTAGAAACTCAATGATTCAACGCCACATAGGACCACAATTATCAACAACTAACACAAGGATCCATATACATACCTTAAGGTTGTGATGTCTAAGTCGGACCCTTCTCTGGAGGAGGAAATAAGTAGGGATATCTAGACTTCATGTCTTCCTCGGCCTCCCAAGTCATTTCTTCCACATTTTTGTTTCTCCAAAGTACTTTAATCGAAGCTACGTCTTTAGTTCTCAATCTCTGAACCTGTCTGTCTAAAATAGCAATGGGAGTTTCTTCATATGATAGCAGCTCTGTGACTTGAACGTAGTCAACTAACATGATTCTGGAAGGATCTCTGATACATTTACAAAGCATAGACACATGAAAGCCTGGATGTACAGACTCCAAGTCCGAAGGCAAGTCCAACTCATATGCTACCTGGCCTACCTTGCGTATGATCCTATAGGGTCCAATGTACCGAGGGCTAAGTTTTCTTTTCTTTCCAAACCTCATAATACCTTTCATCGGTAGTACCTTTAGGAATACCCAGTTGTCAACCTAAAACTCCAAGTCTCTTCGTCGATTATACGCATAAGACTTATGACGACTTTGAGCTGCTAATAACCTTTCCTGTATAAGCTTAATTTTCTCGATTTCCTATTGTACCAATTCTGGTCCTACTAACATATTTTCCCCAACATCGAACCACCTTATAGGAGACCTACACTTTCTTCCATAAAGAGCTTCATATGGAGCCATCTGAATACTGGAATGGTATCTATTATTATATGCAAACTCAGTAAGCGGCAGATGATCATCCCAGCTATCTTTGAAGTCTATCACACAAGCTCGTAACATATCCTAAAGTGTATGAATAGTACGCTTAGCCTGTCCGTCTGTATGGGGATGAAATGTTGTACTAAGACTTACCTGAGTCTCCAATACTTTTTGAAAGGACCTCCAGAAGTTAGTTGTAAATTAAGCTCCTCTATCCGAGATAATAGATACGGAGACACCATGCAGTCGTACTATCTCCTTAATTAGAGTTGTACTATCTCCTTAATATAAAGCCTTGCATAATCCTCTGTGGAATATGTAGTCCTAACGGGCAAAAAATAGGCTTATATTGTAAGCCCATCAACAATCACCTATATAGAATCGAACTTACGTTGGATACGAGGTAAGTCTACGATGAAATCCATATTGATTACTTCCCATTTCCAAGTCGGAATCTCTATAGCCTGCAATAATCCACCGCATTTTTTATGCTCAATCTTGACCTGATGACAGTTAGGGAACTGAGCAACAAACTCCGTTATATCCTTTTTCATTCCTTCCCACCAATATACTTCCCCGATATCATGATACATCTTTGTTGCTCCTGGATGTATAGAATAACGAGAATAGTGAGTTTTTCCCATACCTGCCGACGCAGCCCTACAACATTAGGGACACATAATCATCCTCGATATCTGAGGACCCCATCTTCTGTAATTTCAAATGGTGTCTTCTTCTTCTGAGGGGTGGTATCCCTATAATGAACTAACACAGGTTCCTCGTACTGGCGTTCCTTTACTTCAGTTACTAAAGAGGATGTTGTCGTATCCTGAATAGTAATTCCAATATCACCTGAGTCCAATAACCGAATTCCAAGACTAGCTAGCTGATGAATCTCATGGCCTATTCCCCTCTTTTCTGGCTGTAAATATAACAGGCTACCCATAGATCTACGGCTGAGGGCGTCGGCTACTACGTTCGCCTTCCCCGGATGGTATAAAATATCAATGTCATAGTCTTTAAGTAGCTCCAACCATATCCTTTGACATAAATTCAATTCCTTTTGCTTGAAGATATACTGGAGGCTCTTATGATCAGTATAGATATCAACATGAATGCCATACAAGTAGTGCCTCCATATCTGTAGTGCATGAATCACCGCGGCTAACTCTAAATCGCGGGTCGAGTAGTTCTTCTCGTGCTTTCTTAGTTGTATATAAGCATAAGCTACAACCTTACCATGCTGCATCAACACACAAACCAATCCAACGCTTGAAGCGTCACAATAGATAACATAACCATCGGTCCCTTCTGGGAGCATTAGAACTGGTGTTGAAGTTAATATGTCCTCCAATGCCTGAAAACTCCATTCGCAAGCATCAGTCCATTGAAACTTTGCTCCCTTCTGAGTCAACTTTGTCAAAGGTGTTGAAAGGAAGAAAATCCCTCTGCAAGTATCCTGTAATAGCCTGCCAAACCGAGAACGCTACGAACCTCTGTTGGTGTTGTGGGTCTAGGCCAAGTCTTTACTACCTCAATCTTTTGTGTATCCACCCGGATGCTTTCACCCGAAATGATATGCCCAAGGAAAGCTACAGAGTTCAACCATAATTCACATTTAGAAAATTTTGCATACAACTTCCCTTTTTGTAGAATTCTGAGCACAGTCCGTAAATGATTTGCATGATCAGCCTCTAAACGAGAATACACCAATATATCATCGATAAATACAATTACGAACAGATCTAAAAAGGGCCTGAACACACGGTTCATCAAATCCATGAATACTACTGGGGCATTGGTCAAACGGAACGACATAAGATGAAACTCAAAGTGCCCGTATCTGGTCCTGAATGTCGTCTTCAGAATATCTTCCTCCTTAACCCTTACCTGATGATACCCGGACCTCAAATCTATCTTTGAAAAGCACTTGGCACCTTGTAACTGATCAAATAGATCATCAATCCTCGGAAGCGGGTACGTATTCTTAATTGTCACCTTATTCAACTGTATATAATCTATACACATCCGTAAGGAACCATCTTTTTTTCTCACAAATAACACAGGTGCTCCCCACAGTGATGTACAAGGTCTGATAAAGCCTTTTCCTTTAGTTGTTCCTTTAACTCTTTCAGCTCTGCGGGGGCCATTCTTTAGGGAGGAATAGATATTGGATGAGTATCTGGTAGTAGGTCAATAGCAAACTCAATTTCTCGCTCTGGCGGAAGACCCGGAAGCTCATAAGGAAAAACATCGGGAAACTCATTAACCACATGGATGAACTTAATGGTTGGTGACTGTACTTCCACATCCTGAACCCGAACTAAGTGATAAATATATCCCTTTCTGATCATCTTCCTTGCCTTGAGATAGGAAATAAATTTACCTCTCGGCGACGCCGTACTACCTTTCACTCCAAAACCAGCTCCCCAGGAAATTGAAATCGAACTATCTTTGATCTACGATCAACGTTGGCATGACAAGAAGACAACCAATCCATACCAATTACAACATCAAATTCTACCATATGATAAGGTGGCATGACAAGAAGACAACCAATCCATACCAGTTACAACATCAAACTCGATTAGGTCCGGTACGGTAGATCGACTATGAACTACTATTATACAACCCCCTATATACTCTATTAGCTATCACTGAGTCCCCAACAGGTGTAGACACCTCAAAAGGTTTAGCCAATTCGGGTTTTATTCCAAACTTAATAGCAACCAACGGAGTAACATATGATAAGGTGGAACCTGGGTCAATCAGTGCATATACATCATATGAGGAGACTGATAATATACCTATAACAACATCAGGTGATGACTCATGATCCTGTCGTCCTGCCAACATATAAATGCAGTTCTGAGGACAGCTCGAGCTAGATGCTCAGCCTCTGCCTCTATCACGACTCATTTGTGCTTGTGAACCTTGCCCAGGGCGGATGATGACGAACCAGCTACAGATCCCCCTGTCTGAGCTATGCTTGCATCACCTTTCGTCGGACAATCCCTCATAACGTGGCCCGGATAACCACAAGTATAACAAAACACCCAATACCATACGATATTGCATGTCATGCTGCTTACTACTCTGAGCACATCGTGGCAAGGGCGACCTCATCTAACTTGACTCACCCCTATACTGAGAACCTGAAACCCTAGAATGTTGACTAGGTCCTGAATATGTGGAACGATCAAATCTCTTACTGCCAAACTGAGTGGGTGCGCTAGTCGGTGGCTGGGTTGGATACCTCGGGTACTGTTGTCTCTGACCGCCTCGAAACTCACCAGAAGGACCCGAAAACCTTGCTCTATTATTTTGTGCCCTATCATGCTCACGATCAGCCCTCTGATTCTGATTACGCTACTCTACAACCTGAGTGTAATTGAATACAAGAAATATCCATGTCTGGCTGAAGTGAGACTGACATACAATCGTTAAGCAAGTGCAGCTCTAATTCCATCACGAACCGGTGAACCCGATCCTCCATCTTAGATAAAATAGTGGGAGCATACCTAGCCAACGAATCAAACTGAAGACTGTACTCCCGAACATTCATGTTACTATGTCGAAGGGTCAAGAATCAATTCTGGCCCGCCTAAGCTCTGGTGGCAGATAATGACGAAGAAAAGCTTCTGCAAACTCCTACCATACTGCTGGAGGGGCATTCTCACCTCTGGACAACTCCCAAGACTCGTATTGACTCAGTCGTAGTGGCCTTTATTACCCTCAAAGTCCTCTGCATTCTATCAATAAATACATGAGGGTATTTGTTTGGATATGCCCAGTGAATACCGGAGGGTCCAAATTAATGAAATCACGAACCCTTGCACTGACGGACCTATTTGCATGACCAATACCTACTTCTGATGATGAGCCTGCGTGGCTACTAATCGAGTTAATAATTGAATAACATCTCTCATATCCTGACCCGGTGCATCTGGCTGAGGGGCTGAACGTACAGGGGCAGGCGCTGAAGCTGGTGCTCCTCGGAGCCCTTCTGGAAAGGGAGGGGTATGTGAAGTCAGACATAGAATCTCACCATGAGACTCTCCCCGAGCCCTGGTAACTCGTAGCGCTCGACTAGTAGTCTCACCAGCCATAAATTTTCCCTTCTGGGAGGCTGTAGTCTTTGGAGGAATCGGTGAAAACGTAACATATTGTTAGGAACATTAATTCTTATATCGCTCGATCTAAGATAAAAAGAGAGGATAACATCCTATATGTCCTGTAGCCTCATGTCTATAAGTGTGGTGCACAACACATCCATAAACAAGACTTTACTAGACACGGTTTGTAGACAACCCTAGGACAGAACTACCCTGATACCACTTTTGTCACGACCCAAACCGATGGGCCGCGACGGGTGCCCGAGTCCTACCTGTCGAACACCCCTAAGCATGCATCTAAGATATAAAGTTGAATAACATCTGCTGAATTATGAGAATAACATACATGAAGGAAACCTTCCCAAAAGGCATATGTACATATACATGCGGAATATAGTGCGCGAGCCGGCAAGGCTGCTATAGACAACTATATACCCAAAACTGAAAGCCGACAAGGCTACTTACCATATAACTATACATAACTGTCTACAGACCTCTAATAGAAAATACAACTATACAAAGAGGGGACTGGGTCACGTCATACCCATATATGTATACAAGCATATCGTACCAAAATCAAAAGCAGCTCCGGATCAAGTGGAGCACGCCAACTCTCGCTGATCAAGGATCCTAAGAAGGGGGACCGTCAGTTTGTCTACCTGCACATGGGGCCATTAAACGCATGCCCCGGGAAATAGGGCATCAGTACGAATAATGTACTGAGTATGTAAGACATGAAAATCAGTATATAAGAGACATAGTATCACGACCCCAAATCCTAATAGGTCGTGATGGCGCCTATCGTGGAACTAGGCTAGTCAAGAATCACATTACTTACGCATTTGTCTGATTATGATAATTCAAAATTTAATAATAACAGCAACCATAGAATAAAAATAATTTATTTAAGTCTTAGCGCCCAAATAATAGTCTAAACAAATCTAAACAAAACCTCCCAAGACTGGAGTCAACCTGGTCACGAGCATCTACGAAATAAAACTAACTCTACTAATGCCTAAAATAAAGTCTAGGAATGAAATGATAAAACTAAATAAGGAAGGGAAATGGAGAGCTGTGGATGCTGGACAGCTACCTCGAAATCCCGTAACTGCTGCTAACGAGCTGAGACAGCTACTGCTCTGTACTGTCACCTCAATCTGTGCACAGAGGCACAAGTAGTAATGATGAGTACACCAACTCAGTAGTAATGAAAATAAATCACAGTCTGAGAAATATAAAACACACAGCACAGGTACACCAAATCACAAAACTAGTAAAACACCAAGTCACCATAAAGTATTCATCAAATACATAAGTTCAAAAACAAAATTCCAGAAATCTTTTTTTTTCAAAACAAGTATAACATCAATGTATCTCAGTAAAAATCAGTTTGAAAAACAAAGTGAATCATAATTCGAAAACTCAGTAAAATTATCATAAACCTGCCGCTCAGGCCAACAACATTTCTCGAATCCTTTGCCCATCAGGCATCCTCACAGTCACTCAATATCAGCCCATCAGGCATCCTCACAATCACTCAGCATAAGCCCCGCGGGCATCACTCATTAGGTATCTGCGCTCACTGGGGTGCGTACAGACTCCGGAGGGGCTCCTACAACCCAAGCGTTATAACAAGCCACATCATGGCATAAATCACTCACAATATAGGATCACAGCCTCACTCATATCATCGCATCCTCACAATATAGGCATGCAGCCTCACTAAGTCAGACACTCTCAATTTGCCCTTCAGGCCATAAATATACTGGGTTCTCGACCCAAAACAGTGTTTCATTTTTAAGAAATAGTTTCAAAATACTCTGAGTGTCAAAATAATTATAAAGAAAAGACTGAGTGAAAATCATAACACATCAAGTGAGAAAAATAGTAAAAACAGCCCCCAAGGGGTAAACAGATCGGCACTAGGCCCCAAACGTGGCTTACAGCCCAAATCATATCAAAATATATCAATACTATTAAGCATAGGCTTAAAAATCAGTTTCGCAACACAATAGTTGTCTAAATAGGGAATATATTTCCAAAGTTCCAATCTTTGCATTCCAAAACCCGTGAAAGGGTGCATAGTCCGGGGTTTAATACCCTCGGGACAGGATTTAAAGACATTACTTACCTCAAACTAGCCCAGAAACTATTCCGCAATACTCTTGCCTCTCGAATCCACTTTCGAATGCTCCAAATCTACCAAGTTCAGATTTTTATCATCCAATAATTCTTAAGGAATGAATTCCAATTGAAAGATACAAGTTTTAGCTAAAACCCAAAAATCGGTCAAAACCCGACCCCCGGGCCCGTGTCTCGGAACTCAGAAATTTTTATACCAAACGTTCTTCGTCATCTCATGAGTCTGAACGCATAAAGAACACTAAAATCGGAGTTCGTTTGACCCCTCAAATCGAACACTAAAGGTCTCAAAATCTCAAGCCCTAAACCCACTTTTTTCCAATGATGTTCATGAATTAAACACTGAGATTATGTTCCTTAATCACCTATAATCAAGTTTTAAGGTCCAAAATACTTACTTCTATAATGAACACTGATTTTCCTTCTTCAAAATTGCCTCAAAAGCTTCACCAGTTCAAAAATGGTGTTAAAATAGGTTATGGTCGCGGATGGTTTAATTTAATACTGTCCAGGGGTTTCCGCACCTGCGGTCAAGCTCTCGCACCTGCGGAACCGCACCTGCGGTCCCCTAACCGCACCTGCAACCTTCCCCACTCCTGCGTAGCCATGTTCTCTCCTGCGGGCCCGCACCTGCGATCCTTCTCCCGCAGGTGCGGTTACATCAGTAATTAGAAAACCAGCATCTGTTTGCTGCACTTTTTCAACTCCGAACTTCCCGTTAACCATCTGAAATCAATCCCGAGCCCCTAGGGACCCCAACCAAACATACTAACACGTTACATTTGATCATTCAAACTCATTTTCACCCTCATAACACCAAAAAAAGAATATCAAAACACCAAAATCACATCGAATTCATGCCTACGAACTTTGAAATTTTTAAGATCCACCAACAATGCCGAAACTATCCAAAACAACTCCGATTGACCTGAAATTTTGCAGACATATCCAAAATGATATTATGAACTTGTTCCAACTGTTGGAATTCCATTCCTACCCCGATAGCCTATTTTCCACCGCCTACCGGAGATCGCCAAAAACTAACTTTCGCCAATTCAAGCCTAATTCTACACCGGACATCACAAAAATATTCCGAACACACTCCTAAGTCCCAAATCACCTAACGAACCTATCCGAGCCATAAAATCCACATTCCGAGTTTGTTTACCAATAAGTCAACTCTCAGTTGACTTTTTCGACTTTAAGGTCATTTTAAAGACTAAGCGACTAAACTCTCACTACAACCATTCCGATTTAAAGCCTACCAACTCTAACACATCAATAACAGTATAACCAACCTATTCCAAGTTAATAACAGTAATTATAATGCAGGTTCTACATAATGACTGACCGGGTCGTTACACATAGATGAAACATAGAATGAGGAATTCGCCTAAAAGTCTAAATAACTTTGCAAATCCTAAAACAATTATAATATCATGCACGTGCGTGTAAATTTCATGCCATGCATAGGTTTAGGTGTAAATAACATCATCAAGCCTCTGAGGTCATCTCATCATATCATCTCGGCCACTGTGGGCAAAATCATCAACATATACCAACTGATCAGGTGGTGGTGCATATATAACATCGTAACATTTTCCCATATCCCATATATATATATATATATATATATATATATATATATATATATATAAATACACATATACCGTATGGTCATGAGTCAATGTACATGTATAAATGAATGAAATGCATGAAAATATGTTAATAATCTCAACTTCGCTTTCGGATAAACTTTATCAACTGCGTAATATTTTGAGACCCATGAACAGAAGATATAATAATATGTCACATGGGGAATCAAGAACATAGAGACCCCTAGTATTTTTATGGATAGATTCGTTTATGAAAATTGTGCGTTCGTTTGTTTCTTCTGTATAATTTGGATCATGCCAAAAATAAAGAAGGGATAGCCTTAACATACCTGGAGTAGAAAAAATCCGTATGATATTCTTGGAAAAGGTTGCACCGTACTCCTTTAGAACCGCAAAATTTTACATTGCTAAGGTGCTAATAATTCTCACTGGAATTGATTTGGTCGCAAGAAATTTTGTTGGATTGAGTTTTAGCGTCTGTTTTGAAATGGTTTGAATTTGGAAGAAAGGTATATGATTTTATTACTTTATTATTCTATGTCCAAATTAAATGAAACCAAGACTTGTAATAAGTCTTACACGTAAGTAAACTTATGACTAAGAGACTTATGTCTATTACACGTAAGTAGACCTGTAATAAGTCTTACTTTAGATGTCCACCTAAGACAATATGACTAAGAGTCATATGTCTTAGTAGTGGCTTTCTGACACGTGGGGTGGGGAGAGGTCTTAATCTTATCCTATAACCAATTAATTAATTAGGTAATATCCTGCTACCCAATAATTAACTAAGCACTCGCATAATTAAGAATTATCTAAAATTACTTAAAATTCTATATACTTTATACATCGTACTATCACGGTCATATGGTACCTTGTATGGTACTAGTCCATAAATAACGGGTATTATAGCTCGCACTGTATTTTATCCCAAATCGAAAATCTTCAACGAAACTCTTTTCTTTAATTCGTGTATCCTTTACACTTCATGGAACTTACTTATCACTTATTATAAATAGCATAAATATTTTAACCTCAAGATAATCTCATCCCCGAGTCTACGTCGATTAACTGAAGACGAAACTTTAACGTACAAAAAACGCTAGATGTAACATGACCAAGATTAACTTTTGAGTATTTGACCTCAGATCGGAGTTTCAACGGTTCTAATAGGTCCAGACGGCAGTTTTGAACTTGGGTGTATGCCCGAAATTTCATTTGGATGTTTTTAAAAGGTTTCGGCATCATTTGGCGGAAGTTGACAATTTAAAGGTTTAGAATTTTCCTAAGTTTGACCATGGTGTGACTTTAAGGCTATCGGGTCAGGATTGTGGTTCGGAACTTGGAATAGAACCCTTTCGTCATTTGGAAATTGATTGCAACATTATGTATCATTTGTAGTTGATTTGATATGGTTCGAACGCTCGGTTGCGATTCTAGAAGTTCTTGAAGTTCATTATAATTTTCATGTGTTTTGACGTTCAATTCGTGATTCTAGAGGTTATTTTGGTGTTCTGATCACACGAGTGAATTCTTGTTGTGTTACAGGACTTGTTGGTATGTTCTGACAAGGTCTCGAGTGGCTTGGGTGAGTTTCAGATAGGTTAGGTTATGTTGCGCTTGTTTTTGATGATTCATCGTCGTTTCTTCAAGCATAAATAGTACTACATTGAGAAAATGAGCTCCAGATTCAGTTTTTATTAAACCATTAGATTTGTATTGTAATTACGGAGCCATAGCAAAAAGAATCATCAAATTTGGGCATCGTATGAGGGAGTTATGCTCATTTCCATGTTGGGGATACAACTAGTTTCTGGTATGGTCGCAATTGCGAACATATCTATCGCAACTGCAATGCCCAGTTCGCAATTGCGAACTTTTTGTCGCAAATTCGACCTTTTCCAGTCCTGTTCTTGTTCACAATTGTGAAGGATTCTTCGCTTTTGCGAAGGTTCACAATTGCGAACCCTGGATCGCAAATGCGACATCTGCAACTTATTTTCTGTAATTCGGGTTTTTGCTTCATTTTATCATATTTTGAATCCTAGATCCAAGAATGGGCGATTTTAAGAGAATATTTTCGTAGTAAATCATTGGGTAAGTGCCTATAACTAATTTTTAATTATATTTTTTTATTATACCTTAGATTTAATATCAAAATTCATGAGAATCTAAAGGAAAATTGTAAAAAGTTTCAAAATGTAAAATGATTATTTGAAGGATGAATTGGTATTGGAATTTGATAATTTTGGTATGGTTGAACTCGTACCGGAATGGGTGTTCGGGTTATCTAAATTTTTTCGGGTTCCGAAGTGCGGTCCCGGGGGGTTGACTTTTGTTGACTTTTTGCAAATTGTATAAAGATCATAGCTTTGTTAATCGAAGTTGTTTTCTCTTACATTGTTTGATGTATTTAAATCGTCTTTGGCTAGATTGAGCAGAGCGGAGGTGATTTTTAAAGGAAAAGCTAATTTGAGTATTGATTTGACCAAATTGAGATAAGTGTCTTGTCTAACTTTGTATGGGGGAAACTACCCCTTAGGAATTGAGTAAATTGTACTATCTTGTTATGTGAAAGTCATGTACGCAAGATGACGAGTGGGTACCCGATTTATATGTGGTATTTGACCGGTTTAGATTGTCTAGTGTCTTCTCATGCCTTTAATTGAATTGTCATAATATGTAGTATCTCGTTGTCAGTCTACTCTTACATGTTTTATCTGACGTTACTAGCACCTAACTGTATTTCTTGCTCGTTATTTGCCCTTATATGCCTTAGTTAAAGTTATTGCCTTCTTTATTGTCTTGTTACTGCGTAATTATTAAGTTTCTTCTATGTCTTGTACTTATTTGCTACATGTCCTAATTGTTGTGATTGCATGCTTAGTTATCATGTACCTTACCTGTTCAGGGATTTGTAAAGTTTGTTGTGTTCATCCGGGTTCTATGTGGTTCCTCCGTTGTTGTGCACTGATAACCTTGATTGTAGAAATACTTGTAATAGAGTTACTGAATTGTTGTTATTGATTTATATTATTGTAAGGGAGAACGGGTTGCACGTCGCAATATGTGAAATAAGGGACGATACTTATATTGTGATATCGTTATTATATGGTGGGATCGGGTTGCACGCCGCAACAGGTGAAATAAGGGTGAATTATGATATTGACATTCTATGGTGGGATTGGGTTGTGCGCCGCAATATATTATGTATATTGGCATGATATTGATATTATACGGTGAGATCGGGTTGCACGCCGCAACATGTGTTATAAGGGTGGATTGATATGGTGGAATAAAGGTGAATTTTGATATTTATATTTTATGGTGGGATCGTTTTGCGCGACACAATATATTTTGTGTTTGTATTCCCTGTTTGTTGTATTGGTTTCGGTTCTTTCGTACGAGATACTGAGAATTTGTATTCCCGGCTTTTTACTATTTTACGGAGGAAGAGTTATTGTCGTTGACTTAGCATCTTGCCGTCATTTCCTGAGTTATTTTTCCTAATACTATTATTCTGGTAAATTAATTTTCTAGGTGAATTTACTACGTTGAGTCATTTCCTCCTATCCTGCTGAGTTGTTAGTAATATAGTGACTTTAGATA
This sequence comes from Nicotiana knightiana, assembly GCA_005239525.1. NCBI lineage: Eukaryota > Viridiplantae > Streptophyta > Magnoliopsida > Solanales > Solanaceae > Nicotiana > Nicotiana knightiana. The sequence continues at coordinate 21,568 of ML434930.1, read as the reverse complement.
AATGAGAGAATAAATATCATGTTGTCTTGTGTGACTTTTAAGTTAAAACCCACCATTTATTTCGATACTTATCATTTTCTATTAATTGTCATATTTTACTTCAACTAATTTCTCAACTTAATCTCCTTGGCATGTCTGAGGTTTTTATTTTACTTCAAAAGAAATCATTATTATATTATTCAATAAATCCTATATTAAATTTAGTAGCTTATCCGATATTGTATTTATTTGAAAAAGGTTATTTTTATTACCCAAATAATTTCCAAAATAAATTCATTTTTCTCATTGATTTCCTACTTGGTTAAGAAGTTGTAGTCTTACTTTCGTCATATATACATAAAGTCTCTTGAACATCCTAATTATCATTGTTGACACCCAATTTTGTCCCTCCTTTCTTCCAAACTTTTTTTTTAGCTTCTAATATTGCTAATAGTTTAAGAATAATTATTTTAAAATTGTTATCCCAAAATAGACCTAGTTAGTATTATTATTTTTATTATTGTTAGTATCTATATTATTATTATTATTATTATTATTATTATTGGATATTAGTATTATTATTTCTATTGTTATTACTTTTATTTGAATATCATTTTTATCGTCTTTTGCGAAAAGTATATACATTCCTTTATTTAATCAAATAGGAGTATTTATTTTACTTTAAAATATTTACTCAATTTTGTCCTACCTAATTAATTTTCTGGCGCTCCTAGTCATTAATAATCTAATGCTCTATTTTTTATTAATTACTATTATTACTATTATTTATTATAATCATAATTTTTGAATATATTGTTAATATTATAAAAATTATTATTTTGGTATAAGTACTATTAGCACTGTTATTAATAATACTGTTAATGTAATTATTATTGAGTTAAGTGCTTATTTAAAATATAATATTGTATATGTTCCAAATATTTCTATAGAGTCCAAATTAGTAATATATGAGAGCCCAATAAAATTAATTTGAAGAAGGGGAGACCATTGCAAGCCCAATACCTTAATCAAAACCCAGCCCAATTAGCCTAATCCCTAAAACTCTACGCTTATCCTCCTTTCTGCCAAAACAACTGTCGCCCATCTTCTTCCTTCCTTCTTTAAGAAAATTCCAAACTCCTCCATATCCAAATCCAAAACTTGTTGCACCATTTTCACGCAAAGAATGCCTCTTTCCCCACCCCTTTGTCTCCCTCTCTCAAACGCTCATCTCTCTCTCTCTTCTTCAACGGGTCAGTCAAAATATGAAGCCAAAAGACTTCTGGAATTTTGATTCTCCAAGTCTGAAGGACTGATTCCTCAAAGATTTGGTTTGATTTTCAAAACGGCTCTTATGGCCGTTTGAATTTCCAACACCACCAAGAATTTAGCCCTAGTTTTCATTATAAATAGTATTGTTTTAAGGCCATTAAAGGAGAATCTGTCCTTCAGACTTGGAGAATCAATAGTATTTTTTTAAGGCCATTAAAGGAGAAGCTTCAACCGACATTTTACTCAAAAAACTAAGGGGAACCGCCGCCTCTATCCCCTTTCGAAGAAGCTTGAGCCACCCTTTTTACCCTAAAAAAATGATAGTTGTGAGCCGCCTCCTAACCCAAAACTTTGGTGGTATCCGCTGCTTCAGACCCTTGTACCGTCACTCCTCTCTCATTGTTTTACTCCTTTAAACCACTGTCTAAAATCTTTCTTCTCTCTTGGTTTTGAAAAAATATAACAGAGGCATTATTGTCTTTGTTTTCGGAGTTTGACTGTCGCTCCAGTTAGTGGATCTTAGGCTGAAAATAGTAAACCTATTCGCACACCCCAAATTCGTTGCATCGCAAAAGGTCAGTGTTTTTCTCTGTATTTCGTTTCTAGAATTTATGGCGTGTTCGGCATTGGGCCTTTAGTTCTCTGTTATTTCGTTAGACATCTGGCATGCTTTTTGTTGATAATTTTTACGTCGTTCTGATTTATGCTTGTTGTTTTATGCATATTAGTTTTGTTAGAAATCATATGTAAGTCTTTCCTTTATTCACTTAAATACATACATGGTGTCTTAAAAAGTTGTTTTTTTTGGCCGTGTACTACTGAAGTATGAAGGATAAATGTTTGTTAATATGCTTATGTGAATTAATAACTGGTTGTTGACATCACCAAACTTTGTTGTTAGGCTAAAATCTTGTACTTTGATAAACTTAGAAATCATGTTTAGAGGCCTTTGGCAAGTATTCTGTTTTTGGACACATTGAAGTTTAAAATCAAGTGCTATAACAAAATCATGTCTGTATCTTCTTCTCCTTCCCTATACTTTGGTTCTAATTAGAGCATGTTTGGTACTTGGTGCTTGCTTGTTTTAAGAGTTGTTAGTTTCTGTTAAGTTTTCACATTTTAAAACTATAAAAGATGGGTGTTCTACTTTTACTTCTCTTTATCCTTAGTTTGATGGAATAGTCCTGTGGTTAAAGATGATAGGAATAATTTTTAGGAGATTCTTATTGTTGGGAACATGCCTGACCAATATTTGATAAAATGCTCACATAAAAATATTCATTTCCCTTTGCATACTTCTCTGCTATATTCCATAATATTAAGAAAGATTTTGTCATGGACTAGGTGCATCGCAAAAGATTCATTTGTCATCATAAATTAGGATCTTTTGCTTAGAATCGTGCTTAAGATTTCAAACATTTCGTTTTAAGAATGGATTTAGTTAAAGGTAAATTGTTAAGTGAAGATTTAATTTACTCCATGTCTTTCACACCTTAAACTCACGATTTAAAAATGTAATCTCCTCCTTATTATGGATTGTAATGGCTCATGAATGACTATGGTGATCTGTTTACTTAGTGTACTTTTAAGAGGATAAATTTAGGCAATAAATTATTGCTTATTCATTTAGGCAGTAAAGAAATTCATTCTGTTGAAGTATGAATGTACATGCTCATGGATTTTGATTTTCCTTCATGGGAGGTTTAGATTGTATAACTATTGGAATTGGTGCTTGCAATTTAAAATGTTGATTCTAAACTTTCTTCATACATATCTAGAATCATGGGTTTAAGAAACTAAAATATTGATATGAGCTTGGTTGCTTTCTTCCAAAATTCCCTGGAAAATCATGTCTTTTTGAGTATTGTGATTAGCTTTTCGATAAAAATGGGACTTTCGCATTTGTGCAATCTACCAAGCAATAGAAGGCCACTATTTGGCCAATTTGCATCGCCAAATTATTCTAAATTGTCATCTATTCAATTCAAATATTCGTATTGTTATTTCGGATCGTCGAGACTAATCTTCACGCACCCCGCTAATTCTAAGTTTTGGCATGCGTATTGAGGGACCATCCCATAACTCTCAAAACGGTTGATATCGTATTCCGGGCCTCGACAATTTTATGATTTGCCAACTCTAAAAAATAATAATAGACTCATTGCATGTTCAATTGACTCTTATATCCAAATCAAGTATCTTTATTATGAGCTTGTCGATATTCAAACAGCCAAAAATTATTTTCAACATCAAAATTATCCGTCTTTGGCCTCTTTGAAGCATAGTCTATATAAGGCTTGATTTTTTATAGTAGATTTTTTTTATATTTTTATTTCCTCAAAGAAGGAAACTGGGGCAGAATTGCTTTTTATGCAAATTGATCAGCTTTAAAGAAATTGAGTATGCTCGCATAGGACATCATGCCATGGAGTAAAAAAAAATCCAAAAGATTGGGGCAATTTTTGAAAAACTCTAGAGCAATCCATGCAAGGAAAATAACTAGTATTGGAGCTAAAGCTTTGATGTTCATAAATCATCCCTTCATAAAACTTCAAATCATTCCGCTTCCATGTCAACAAGTCTCGTGCGTTAGATCCTTCTAGATAACAAGTCAATCTCGTCCATCCATTTTGCAACTTAGGCCATCGTTTCCAGTTTAGGGATCCTACTTAACCATATTATGATTTAATCTATCTAGTTATATACTTTATTATTTTGTGCATTTATTTCATTGTGATGAATACGCTAATGCTTTGGTTTTGTTCAAAAGTTTTATTTTGCCTTAAAAGGTTGCCTAGCATTGAACACTGTTTTGGCTGCGAATCTGCATAAAGGACGAAGCTATAATGGCATGCCGATTTGAAGAATTCAATACTGGTAAGGGACTGTTGCATGCACAAACTGATAGTACCAACACGGATGTGGTGATAAGGAAAGTGTTGGTCAATTTGGGAAACACTTTCAACTTACTTCCAAACACAACCTTCATTTTTAGCTCAAATCAAAATATTTGCTTAACCATATCTCCCTGCCCAGCTCCTGCTTATGCAATCCCTACACAACTGCCGTCAACCTGCAACTCCAATAAAGTTATGATAATGCCTCCTATAACCACAACTCCATTTGAGGAGAACAAACAAAAACGATTAGCGATATGCTCGTATAGGAGACCTGAAAGATTAACCCAGCAGATTTGCCGTGAAAATTTGGAAAAGGAACTCCGTGATTTGAAGAAATCCATCGGAGGAGAATTGNAGGTGCCAAAGTTTAATACTTTCAATGGGAAGGGAAATCCCGTTGCTCATTTAAAGGACTATTGTAGCAGATTACTTGGTATCGGGCACAATGAGGCCATTCGAATAAAGTTATTTATCCAAAGCTTATCAGGGCCTGCACTTGTTTGGTACACAAAACAATACTTTAGAAAATGGCACACGTGGGATGATATGGCTCATGATTTTGTGAAGCAATATGAGTTCAACCTTGGAGTCGATCCAGACATGCACAGCCTGTACAAAATAGAGAAAATGCCACAGGAATCTTTTCAGGATTATGCAATCTGGTGGAGAGTTGAAGCTTCGAAGGTGCACCCTTCGCTATCCGAAAAAGAGTTGATCTCAATCTTCATTGACATCCAAAATGGCATATATTATGAAAAGCTCGCTACTGCGAACGTGCGTAATTTCTCTGACTTGATTAGAGTAGGGGAATTCTTAGAAAGTGGCATCAAAGAAGGAAAGGTTAGCATACAAACTATCAATCATGCCTTACAACCAGAGATACTAGAAAATTGGAAAGGTAAAGAGAAGGAAAATGCCTCAGTTTCCATGACTATGCATCCACCGCAATGCCATCATGATCACCATCTCTTGCAAAATCATGCCATCACTAACGCCCGTAACATGCATCTCCAGCCTCCTCGCCAACAAATAACTCAACATCAACATCATCAAGTACAACCCGCTTCTCACCAATCAAAGATAAGGAAGCCTCGCAACTTCACACCTCTGACTGAATCAATCTCTAGCATATTTGCTCGATTGAATGCCTCGAGAATTATGCAACCAAGAAAAGGAAGAATTTTAGACCCTTCACATCCATTATTTGATCCTTCCAAGTATTGTGCTTACCATTCAAATGCTCAAGGCCATGATACATAAGAATGCGTAGCATTAAAGCATAAGATTCAGAATATGATTGATGCTAACAAATTGCAAGTGCACTTACCAGTTGGAACAAACATCTCAAATTCAACTAGAAGCAGTACAAGCAATACACCTAGCGTGGTTGGGCATCCAAAGAAGAAACGTCGTTTGAACATATGACAAGACTAGTTCACTCTGTTTTGTTGGAATTATCATTCTGTAACAAGCCCTCTATGATTAGATTTATTTTGTAATCATGCTTTACTTTTGTAATGAACTACGTGTTGACCTGATTCCCGTTTAAAAGGGGATACATAGGCAGCCCTATGAGTTCGGTCTCATCATAATAAAAATCCTATTTACCCAAGAAGCCAAAATTGGGACAGATTTTGCAGAACGATCGTTATCATTGGCAAAGTAGAAAATGAAATTCCAAGCTACATATTTGTCATCTGCAACAACAGATTTCCAGAAAGCCATAGCAGCAAGTTGTAGATTCAAAGCCAAAACTCTGACGTTCAATGCAAGGCAATCACTTTCTTTTATACTAACGAATTTTCTTTAAGTAATGCAGGGGAATATTTTAGCTATTCTTGATCAATATTACAAGTTATCACAAAGCTCAGCATCAAGTCAGAAGTCTCAATATTCATGCAAAGCAAAGGATGAAGCCAAGCCAGCATAAATCAAACTTTTTCACTTATAATTTTTCTTTGAGTGCAGGAATTTATTAATAGCAAAACTTCAGTATGAAGATCCAACAAACTGTTAGCATTGCACTAAGGACATTCACTACTACAAAAGCACTACATCAAGTACTCTGCACCACACCATTTGCTATTGCAAATTTATTTCACCATCAATATACGTTACTTCGAAGTAACCATAGCAAGCTCTCTGCACCGCATTATACAACTACAAATTCAAACATCGTACCAAGCTTCTTCACCGCATTATACAACTACAAATCAAACATCGTACCAAGCTTCTGCACCGCATTATACAACTACAAATCAAGATCGCACCAAGCTTATGCACCACACCAATGTTTAAAATTGCGAATCAAGCGCCATGCATCCAGGTTCTTCCACCTAATAACAGTACAATGAGGTAGTCCGCCTGATTAATAGGACATAAGGTCGTCCACCTGATTAATAGGACACGAGGTAGTCCACCTGACTAATAGGACACGAGGTAGTCCACCTGAATAATAGGACATGAGGTCATCCACCTACTTAATAGGACACGAGGTTGTCCACCTAATAATAGGACATGAGGAAGTCCGCCTGATAAAAAGACATGAGGTAATCTGCCTGATAATAGGACACAAGGTTTTCCGCCTGATAATAGGACACAAGGTTATCCACTTGATAATAGGATATTAAGGTTGTCCGCCTGAACAATAGGACACTTTAGTGCATATTCACATGTTTTTCATTTATTTATTTCGACCTAGATGGTCTTGTTTTAATGTCATTACTGAAATGCCTCATTATCATAAATCATTGCAGAGCACATTTATCAATCGCATGTTATTATTGAAAATCATCATTGGCATAAAGCTATATTTTTATTAAATTATTCGCATTGTATAACTAGACGCCCAAAATGTGTCATTTTCATTAGATTACTTCACAGCATAATGCATTTCAATATCTACTCTACTAACAAATTTGCCTAGCATGTAAAGTTTTGCAGGAAATATAATACAACATGGCGATCGAGTCGAGTTATCGCAAATTATATTTTGAAACTCATAGTTTTATTTGAGTGCAGGAATTTGCTAATAACAAACTCCAGCACGCAAATCCCCAAATTATTGGCACCGCTCATTGAATATTTTCTTTTGTAAAGGCACTATATCAAGCTCTCCGCACCATGGATATTCACTACTGCACCAAGCTCTTTGCATCGCACCCTGAATATTGTTATTATAACTCTAGCACCGGATCAAGCTTTATCTTCCATATCGAGCTCTTTGCGCCGTATCACATCAATCTTTGTAATTACAAAGCAAGCACTACATGTCAGGCTTGTCCACCTTCAAATAGGACATATCGGGTCTATCCACCCTCAAATAGGATATATCGGGTCCATCCGCCCTCAAATAGGATATATCGGGTCTATCCACCCTCAAATAGGATATATTGGGTCCATCCGCCCTCAAATAGGATATATTGGGTCCATCCGCCCTCAAATAGGATACATCGGGTTTGTTCGCCCTCAAATAGGATATATCGGGTCTATCCACTCTCAAATAGGATATATCATATTTGTCCGCCCTCAAATAGGATATATCAGGTCTATCCGCCTTCAAATAGGATATATCAGGTCTATCCGCCCTCAAATAGGATATATCGGGTCCATCCGCCCTCGAATAGGATATATCGGGTCCATCCTCCCTCCAATAGGATATATCGGGTCCATCCACCCTCAAATAGGATATATCGGGTATATCCGCCCTCAAATAGGATATATCGGGTTCATCCACCTTCAAATAGAATATATTGGGTCCATCCGCCCTCAAATAGGATATTATGGGTCACCCTCTCTCCATGGAACATATCATGGTCGTGCGCCTTCAAATAGGACATAGAGGTTAATCCTTCCGCAAAAAGGACATTAATTTATTTCGAACCAAGTGGTCATAATTACATAAGCATTGCTGAAACATTTTATCCTTCATAAAAATATTGCCAAATGCATTTATCTTTATAAACTAAATTTTCATGTCCATTGCCGACCATGAAATATGTCTCCATAAAACTATATTTTTTATGTTTGCACAATAAATTCGCATTTCTTATTAACTGTCACCTAAATATTATTCTCATAAGATTTCTTTTATACCCTATTGCATCTTATTTCCTAACAAATATTTTTAGCATTGTTAAGATTTGCAGGAAATATAGCACAACATGGAACTATATCTTAGCAGTGAACTGGGGTAATTTGTTAGGGAGGAATACCAAACTCTCCAACAAGGGTCAATGATCTACTTCGAACTCTGCTCCTCGCTCTCAAAATTTCTAATCAAAATTCTTATTTCAAACATCTTTTTCCTATCATGACCAACCCAGTGTTAACACCTGGTGTCTCCATAATCCAACACTGGGGCAGCATTTTTAGGATCAGTATCACTCGTTGAGTCCTACTCCAAGGTATCAGAAGTCTTGAACTACATATGGCCTGATTCTCGTGAAACCCGAGATATGTAGGCAACTCAAAACCGGAGTTCGGCCAGAATCATTTTCTATGTCCCCTTTGTGTCATTCCAACTTTGATGGTCGGGATAAAATTGGCTACGAAGTCAATTTCTTTGCCCGAAAACTCTTTCATCGTCTCCAGTCAAAAAGGGGCAGTTGTTGACACCCAATTTTGTCCCTCCTTTCTTCCAAAAAAAATTTTTAGCTTCTAATATTGCTAAAGTTTAAGAATAATTATTTTAAAATTATTATCCCAAAATAGACCTAGTTAGTATTATTATTTTTATTATTGTTAGTATCTATATTATTCTTATTATTATTAGATATTAGAATTATTATTTATATTGTTATTACTTTTATTTGAATATCATTTTTATCGTCTTTTGCAAAAAGTATATCACATTCCTTTATTTAATCAAATAGGAGTATTTTTTTACTTTAAAATATTTACCCAATTTGTCCCACCTAATTAATTTTCTGGCGCTCCCTAGTCATTAATAATCTAATGCTCTATTTTTTATTAATTACTATTATTACTACTATTTATTATAATCATAATTTTTGAATATATTATTAATATTATAAAAATTATTATTTTGGTATAAGTACTATTAGCATTGTTATTAATAATACTGTTAATATAATTATTATTGAGTTAAGTGCTTATTTAAAATGTAATATTGTATATGTTCCAAATATTTCTATAGAGTCCAAATTAGTAAGATATGAGAGCCCAATAAAATTAATTTGAAGAAGGGAGACCATTGCAATCCCAATACCTTAATCAAAATCCAGCCCAATTAGCCTAATCCCTAAAACTCTACGCTTATCCTCCTTTCTGCTAAAAAAACTGTCGCCCATCTTCTTCCTTCCTTCTTTAAGAAAATTCCAAACTCCTCCATCTCCAAATCCAAAACTTGTTGCACCATTTTCACGCAAAGAACGCCTCTTTCCCCACCCCTTTGTCTCCCTCTCTCAAACGCTCATCTCTCTCTCTCTTCTTCAACGGGTCAGTCAACATATGAAGCCAAAAGACTTCTGGAATTTTGATTCTCCAAGTCTGAAGGACTGATTCCTCAGAGATTTGGTTTGATTTTCAAAACGGCTCTTATGGCCGTTTGAATTTCAAACACCACCAAGAATTCAGCCCTAGTTTTTCATTATAAATAGTATTGTTTTAAGGCCATTAAAGGAGAAGTTGTCCTTCAGACTTGGAGAATCAATAGTATTTTTTTAAGGCCATTAAAGGAGAAGCTTCAACCGACATTTTACTCAAAAAAACTAAGGGGAACCGCCGCCTCTATCCCCTTTCGAAGAAGCTTGAGCCACCCTTTTTACCCTAAAAAGATGATAGTTGTGAGCCGCCTCCTAACCCTAAACTTTGGTGGTATCCGCTGCTTCAGACCCTTGTACCGTCACTCCTCTCTCATTGTTTTACTCCTTTAAACCACTGTCTAAAAGCTTGCTTCTCTCTTGGTTTTGAAAAAATATAACAGAGGCATTACTGTCTTTGTTTTCGGAGTTTGACTGTCGCTCCAGTTAGTGGATCTTAGGCTGAAAATAGTAGACCTATTAGCACGTCCCAAGTTCGCTGCATCGCAAAAGGTCCGTGTTTTTCTCTGTATTTCGTTTCTAGAATTTATGGCGTGTTCGGCATTGGGCCTTTAGTTCTCTGTTATTTCGTTAGACATCTGGCATGCTTTTTGTTGATAATTTTTATGTCGTTCTGATTTAGGCTTATTGTCTTATGCATATTAGTTTTGTTAGAAATCATATGTAAGTCTTTCCTTTATTCACTTAAATACATAAATGGTGTCTTAAAAAGTTGTTTTTTTTTTTGTCGTGTACTACTGAAGTATGAAGGATAAATGTTTGTTAATATGCTTATGTGAATTAATAACTGGTTGTTGACATCAACAAACTTTGCTATTAGGCTAAAATCTTTTACTTTGATAAACTTAGAAATCATGTTTAGAGGCCTTTGGCAAGTATTCTGTTGTTGGACACATTGAAGTTTAAAATCAAGTGCTATAACAAAATCATGTCTGTATCTTCTTCTCCTTCCCTATACTTTGGTTCTAATTAGAGCATGTTTGGTACTTGGTGCTTGCTTGTTTTAAGAGTTGTTAGTTTCTGTTAAGTTTCCACATTTTAAAACTATAAAAATGGGTGTTTTACTTTTACTTCTCTTTATCCTTAGTTTGATGGAATAGTCCCGTGGTTAAAGCTGATAGGAATATTTTTTTAGGAGATTCTTATTGTTGGGAACATGCCTGACCAATATTTGATAAAATGCTCACATAAAAATATTCATTTCCCTTTGCATACTTCTCTGCCATATTCCATAATATTAAGAAAGATTTTGTCATGGACTAGGTGCATCGCAAAAGATTCATTTGTCATCATAAATTAGGATCTTTTGCTTAGAATCGTGCTTAAGATTTCAAATATTTCGTTTTAAGAATGGATTTAGTTAAAGGTAAACTGTTAAGTGAAGATTTAATTTACTCCATGTCTTTCACACCTTAAACTCACGATTTAAAAATATAATCTCCTCCTTATTATTGATTGTAATGGCTCGTGAATGACTATGGTGATCTGTTTACTTAGTGTAATTTTAAGAGGATAAATTTAGGCAATACATTATTGCTTATTCATTTAGGCAGTAAAGAAATTCATTCTGTTGAAGTATGAATGTACATGCTCATGGATTTTGATTTTCCTTCGTGGGAGGTTTAGATTGTATAACTATTGGAATTGGTGCTTGCAATTTAAAATGTTGATTCTAAACTTTCTTCATACATATCTAGAAATATGGGTTTAAGAAACTAAAATATTTATATGAGCTTGGTTGCTTTCTTCCAAAATTCTCTGGAAAATCATGTCTTTTTGAGTATTGTGATTAGCTTTTCGATAAAAATGGGACTTTCGCATTTGGCAAGGAACCTATCTTATTTCCTTATATTTTCTTGCTAATAAATGAAGTTTGTTTTTTCGTGAACCAGAAATTAGTTTCTAGGAATCTCTTTGAATTTCAAAGACCATAAGAAAGTAGCTCAAATATTTAACATATTGTAGTTGGCTGAACATTCAGTAAGAGAAGAAATGTGTTTTGTTAGAATCTAATGCCATCAAGTGCTAGGAGCTTTGTTGTTAAGATCTCATGTTAAGAATACTATCAACTTAGTTTAGAATCTGTTCATTAGATATGATATTATATTTGGGTTCTTTGGATAAGTACATTATACAAAGCATTTTATAAACGATTGTCCAATAGCGTACTGATTCCTAGTGCATATGATTAGATTCTGATACTTTCTAATTCTTGCTTTCTTTTTCCTTTCTTTGCATATACACTTTGGAGCAAATGGAGTCCTAATTTGAGACTCTTGCAATAAAGTCTCAAAAGGAGATCCGACACCCATACCCGACCCCGAGCATGGAGTCAACACATCACATTTTCTTAAAACACCAGACTGCAAAAGGAAGAAAAAAAAAAAGCGAAATGCGTGGGGACGCCTATGGCGCTCTTTTCTTCTTTTCCTTTCCCTCTCATCATTCGCTATACCTTACCTTGTGTGGTTATTGATTCATTTGTGTTCTTTGTGGTTGTTCGTTAAAGCTTGAGAACTGGTAGCTAATTGTTTATGGATTGTGTTGTTGATGATAACATTTTTTTTTCCTCCTTAAGATATGGACGTGAAAACTTTTTTTAAATTCAATAACTTAGCACTGCTTAGCAGTTTTGATAATATGTATAACAATTTAGGATAATCAGCCTAAAGTCTACGTTCTTACTCGTGAAATATTTAAAATTGAAGTTTGTCCATGTCTTGGAAAATCTTCAGAAACTAAGTTCTTTAAACTTCAGTTCAAAACAGTTTTACTTAAAAGCAAGTTTTATGAATGGCCAAACAGATAGATAATTCTAATTTGAGCCAGTAACCGTTTTTTAGCTTTGACCCATCTTAGCCCTTTTTTTTTTCTCTTTAAAGAAATTTTTTTCTTCTAACATTACTCTAGTTAATCAATTAGTTATATTCTATGTACTTACTTTTTATTAATTAATCTAAGTTCGATCGGTAACCGTTATTAACGGATCATATAGGGTGCCTTAATAACCTTTCCTATAAAATTAATTAGAACCCTTACCTAGAATCTCTAAAACTAAGCAGACCATATAAAACAGAGTTAACTTTAAACACTATTTAGCTAAATTTGGTGTCCTAATTCACCGTTAAAATAATTAGGTGATGACTCTCTTTAATTAATTAAACCTTCAGAATTATCAATATGTTATACTCTAGTTTGACCCGTATTAAAATAGGGTATAACAATCATTTGTCATGGATATTATGTACTGAGTGGCACGTAAATTTTGACGTGAAAGGTGAGATGGAAAGATATGGGCACAAGGTGCCGTGTGTGTTAAAGGTTGAAAGATGTGATCAATGGTATGATATTTTGAGAATTGAGATTATTGGAGTCGTATATTAGAAGCGATTTGATTGATTGAGTTGACATCGTTTTCCATACTTGAGCACAACTATCCTTGTTTATATTCCAACTGTCATTGTCTAGTTACTTGGTTATTTTTCGTTGCCAGCCGTGTTTCCCTTATCGTTACTATTGTTTGTAATCTGATTACTTTGTTATTGGCATTTCTTTAAATATTTCTTTCTTGTAAGCTTTATGTCATATCCTACACAGATTTAGATGTCTAGTGAGTGTGTTGACCCGGCATCATCACTACTCTACCGAGGATAGGCTTGATACTTACTGGGTACCACCATAGTGTACTCATGCTACGCTTCTGCACATTTTTTTTTGTGTAGAGCCAGGTACTTCAAATCGAGTAGGTTTTGAGACTCATGTTTGATGTGGCTGGAGACTTCAAGGTACACCTGTCGGGCGTTCGCAGGCTCCGAAGTCACCCCCGAATGTATTTATTTAAATAGTTTCTTCTATTCCGGAACAGTGATGTATTCATTATGTAAAATTTCTCCTAGAAAGGCTTACGACTTGTACTACCGGTTTTGAATTGTAAATTTTATATAGAAAATTCAATTTCTAAAGTTGTTAGATGTTATTCAGTAAATGTTAGGCTTACCTAGTCTCTAAGACTGTTATTTATTATTGTTATTCAGTAAATGTTAGGCTTACCTAGTCTCTAAGACTATGTGCCATCACAATACCCAACGGGAGGGAAATTGGGTTATGATAGCATCGAGATATGATAATTAACAAGAATAAAAGAGTGACAATGACACCAAGATTTTTACATGAAAAACTCTTTTGAATAAGGGGAAAACCGCGGCCTTGAGATGAGCAACTGATATCACAATAGTAAGAAATTTTATACTTTATAAGTCCAAGTAAAATACTACAAAGACCACTACAACACTCAAAATAAATAACCCTCTTTCAATATTCTCACCTCACTATAATATCGCTCACTCTCTAACTTTTCTCAGAGACTATTTTCTTATGCCTTGTGTCTGAAACCTCACTCTTTCTTTATAACTCTCAAATATATTTTTCCTCTGGTCTAAAATGAGAGTTGAAGCTCTCCTTATATAGAGGGGATGGCTGCCCCAATTAACCAATCGGAAAATTGGGTCTCACTTTACAACCTGCACTATGCAATTTGCAGGGCAAATTAGTTGCTAACTCTAAAACTTGCTCTTACCAACATTAGATTCCCTTTCTTTTCTTTTTCCTATTAATGTGTGTGGACTCCATCAATATAATCACGATAAAAAAATATTTACAGAAAATTTTAAGTAATATTTTAATGATATGAATACTTTATTCGAAAATTATATGATTCAAAAGTTATAATTGCGAAAGAGAAACATTAAAATAATAGAGTTTAGACCTCTATTAAGTTTAAATAAATAGGTGTAACAATGCTTGTAGCTAGCTTTCAAAGGATGTTCTCACACGGGAATAGTCCTCTGTTTATGCACGATTAAGATTTGATTCGGCGGAACTTTCACGATTTTGGAAGGAAGTTTCTTTGCAGGGGAAGGTAGGAAAAGAGGAGCCAAAATAAATAATAACTAAAAATTTTAAAAAATTACATTATTTAATTAACGAAAACCCAATTTTAGGTACAACCAAAATGAATACTATACCTTTTATTTATTTTATCAGTTATCCACGCATGGACTTCTCAGCACTCGTATAGTGGCTATTGACTAATGCGTTGACTTATGCCATTATGCGTTTAGCAAAAGTCATTCCGCTACCTCTTAAATTACAAATTCATTTTCTTAAATATCCTTCAATCCTGTTTGAAAATTCGTCATTATATTTTAATATAGTTTTAAAAGTACTCTACATGAAATATAATTCAACTTAGTATTTAATATTTGATTGACCGATATTAGGAATATATCACAAAAATTACTTAATCATTCTTTGACAATTCCACGATTGAAAAATATTTCCATGACAATACATATAAACATGACTTAAAACAGAAAATACGTACTATAATATGGATATAAATATATTGAGTACCTAACACTAAAGCATGTAAATCTGTTGTTAAATGTCTATTTAAGATTTTGTTGCTAATTGCTCTAAATGTTTTGCTATGTTAACAAAAACACGAGAAGAAAAGAATCAATAAATTTATAATGGTTATTACTCTCAAAATTATTGTCAACGGAAAGAATGTAATCAACTTCTGCATACTTTTATTTTTTTCATTTTTAGGTCAATCATACGATTTTGCTCAGACTAGTTTTATTGCTTGGAATTTGGAAAGAAAATAGACTAATTGTAAAGTGCAATTTAGTAGTTTTACAGAAACTTCTAGCTTCAAACCATGTCGTACTCTTGGTCGAAACTGGGTTCGACCAATTGAGACCCAAATGTGACGGGTCGGAGTTCGACCCCGGATTATATCAAACCAAGGCGAAAAGATAAATCGTTGAGCTCGCGACTCCGGGACCAAATAAGATCGAAGGAATTTTGTCGAGCCAAATAACGAAATGCCGAAATATCCGCGATTAGTTGAAAATCATGACGGAAATCTCGGCACGTATCAAGTAGAGGCCAATTAATTAGCAAATCACGAGATTTTTACCTTTTATAGAATTGTATCAAGAGTAGGGCACCCCTACGATATAAAGGGAGGTCCGATCATTTGTAAAACACATTGTAACACGCATCAAAGAAGCAATATATTGATCATTTCTAGTTCTTGTTTTGTCGTCGATTGAGGCGTTTCTTGACTCGAGGGTGACCGACCTTCAAGGCTAAGACTATTCAATTTGTGGTTTGTATTTATTTTTTTGTCATTAATTTCAGTATTAATTTATTCTTGACTTGTATCAAGTTATATCACGTATCCTTAAAATCGCATACAAATTCAATTGTTATCCGATTTTGAGGATAAACAATATGAGTAATTTGATATACGTATACAAAGCTACTACGTACATTTCAAATTCAAAGTTCACATTTCATTCATTTTTTAATATCGACTAACTATATGTTACTATATTCTAATAACAAACTACTTGGTTACCAAAAATAATAATAACGGACCATTCAAACATACAATTTCTATTAAAATAAAACATACACTGGACCTATATTTTTTTCTTTTTTTAGCATATACTGGACCTATATTTGATCTTCTCAATGAGACTTTTTATATTTGTACTATACCAAAAATAAAAAGAAACGAATCCGATACTTGCATGTGTTTCAAAGCAAAAGCAAATTTAAACTGAAAAGCAACTATAAGTCGTTCCTTGTAAGTGAAGCAAAAATATTTAATTTGCAAAAAAAAAAACAATACTCCAATGGAATAGTCCCATCTTGTTTTTCCTACTATTCAAAAATATTTTTTTATAGAAGTTTGCCAAACACCTTAACTATCTAAAGTAAGCATCTTTAGCCTCCCAAAAACTTGGTCAAATATGTTTGTTC
>ML434925.1:37883-70080 GCA_005239525.1 Nicotiana knightiana | reverse complement strand
CCGAATTAATTCGGTTCGGTTCGGAATTCGGTTTTTCGGATTTTATGCCCACCCCTAATATCAGTACCATCAACAAAAAATCATAAAAATAATAACAACATTACAAGATCCAATAAATCGATGAAAAACAGAAATAATAACTAGTAAATAAGGCCCAACACTATAAAAATGGAAGAGTAATATAAATACAACATTAACCACTAGTAGTCTAAGACTAAATTCTATCAACTTAGCCTCACACCGGTAGAATTGCTTAATGAAATGCAAAAAACAAAAAAAAATTAAAATATAACCAACGTACAATTGCAAAAAAAAAAAAAAAAAAAAAAAAAAAAAAAAAAAAACCTGCTATATTATTTAGATATATTCATGAGAACAAAAATTTACTTTTGTAAATTCATTATTTCCAAAAACAATTTACAAAACAATGAACAGTTACTATTAAAAAAAATTAACTGTACACGTGGAAGATAGGGAGCTAAATGAAACCGGAGATAATTGGTAAAGGAGAGTTGTCGGCGGTGGTCCGATAAACCGCCGCATGAGATGTATCCGTTACTGACGTTGGCGGCGGGTCTCCTCAGGTAATGCATTTGTGGTGGGGCCCAAATTGATCGGCTCGCCGCCCCATTCGGCGGGCCAATTAAAGACAAGACACGTCTATGTACGCGTGTTTGCATATAACTTTTGGATATAACTAACCTAAAAGCCGGCATGTCCGCCCAAGGTTCTGTCCAAAACCAGCAGGATTTTGATTTTCTATTTACATGACAACAGCAATTTATTCCTTCTCATGGGTCCATTCCCTCACGCTTCATAGTCGCGCGTGTGAATCACGTGAAATTTCCACTTATTTATGGTTATATTGCTAGCTCAGCTCTATTTATGAGCAATTTCCTATTTGGTTGGTTTACATTTATCATTTAATAAAGTTTGACCGGAGGTTTTACTGCATTTACTTTCGGATTTTTGGAAACCCCATTAATTTTGTGTGTCTATGTTAGGTGGGGAGAAGTTTACGTAAAATTTTAAGGGCTCATTTGGGTTGAATGTAGGTTATGTTGGAATTATTTTTTATTTATTGTTTGGTATGTTGTATTAAAAATGGTATTTGAATAATTTCTAAGAAGAAGGTATAAGTTATCCTGACACTAATTACCCCACTCCTTACAAGGTATAAGTTATCCCAATATTAATTTTAATCTCACAATAATTTATCTCAAGTTTGTTAACCAAACAAAGTATTAAGGTGGTATTAAATATTTATCTCATCACTATTTGTACTTATACCTCATACCAAATGATCCCTAAGGGGTCATTTAGTAAGGTATAAGTTATCCCGGGATTACCATGACGAGATTATAATACGAGAACTAAATAGTTATGTGATTATTTAGTTAATATACTTTTATTGAGAGATGTTTTATGCACTGGAAAAAAGGTGGGAGATACAATATATAATGTAAAATATGTGTTTGGTATATATTAGAGAGGTTAGGATAAACTTTTATTTCAAATTTTAACTTTGACTTTTGTAAAGGACTTCGCGAGAAGAGTCTTGAATAATGATGTCTTTGTCATTGTAGTGTTCTATCCGAAGATTATTATTCTATCTTCAATGTGGTTTTACAGAATAATACCACAAAAATGGTGTAAATTATTCCCGGGATTCTCAAATTTAAAAATTTAATCAAATACAGAATAAAACAATCTCGAATTTAATCTCGAGATTATTATTCTTTATTCCATGTATCAAGCGGCCCCTAAAGTTATAGAGATTTCCAATACTAAAAGAGGGACCAGCCTCATCGTGGTGATTAGAGGACACCTCTGATCGTTCACCTCTAATTTGACACGTTCCCTCCCAGTAATATGATTAACGGGATCAATCTGCTATAGAATGGGGCTATTCTTCTTCAGGGGAGACAGTCGTCCCTTCAACTGACCGAACCCTCAGTTCAGAGGCCTACGTCAACATGTTACGAAGCTCCAGTCTTCGAGACATTGCCTTCTATGAATTAAGATAAAAGATAACAAGTATAGACTACCACAATTTTAATGGCAGACTGTTAATTATTCTTATTGTCCCAAGAAATATTACGGCAGCACCATTGCTGATGTTAAAGATTTCCACCTCTCATTTAAAGAAACAAAAGAATTATGCGAAAGTCCTTTTTAAGTACTATGTTCAATGCATATGGCATACACCTCCTCTTAGATACTATAAACTCAATACAGATGGACCCTGTACAAATGCAGCAAAAGATGGAGGCATCGGAGGAGTATTTCAAAATGCAAATGGGAAATGTTTCTTAACCTTTGTGGGATGTCACTTTGGATATAACCACACGTATATGGAGCTTCTAGCCCTCCAACAAGGGCTTCAGATCGCCAAAATAAACAACCTGATACCCCTTGGAGATAGAAACATATTCAATTGAGATCATTCTCTTACTAGAACAGAACCACCCTACTTATTTAAACATTGCTGATGAATACAAGTACCTACTGAAGAAACTGGGGAATCCTCAAATCAGACACTGCTTCAGAGAGAGTAACAAAGTGGCCCATGCACTAGCCCACCAAGGAAGAAGGAAGACCCCATCTAACAATGTCACCTTTTTGACTCCATCTCCATCAATCTTGAAGCTCATATAACTCAAATTTTTTTCTTCTCTTTTCCTTATAAGAAAACTCGTACTTTTGATACCCTCTTTTTTTAATAACTACTTCATTTTCTCTAAAACAAGGGTCGAAGGACAGTGAAATAAATTATTGTTTTGACATTGACTATATATATAAATATATTCTCAAAAAAAAAAAATTAAAAGTGTTGGAATATATATTATTAATTATGAGTATGGTTTGAGTATAGTATTTATTATAATATAATTATTCATTCAATTTTAATAAAGTTTTAAATAGATCATATATTAGTGTGTGCCCTTTGCTTATATAGTACTCCCTCCGGTCCAAAATAATTGATTTTTTGGCCTTTTTTTGTGTCCAAAATAAGTAATTTTTCAGATTTCAAGAATGAATTAATTATTTTTCCTACATTGCCCTTGGAGTAAATATGTTGGAGTATGTGTTAGGAGTGTTTATGTGAAGAGATAGTAAAGGTTAATATGGTCAATTTCATTGCTATTTAATGTTAAAAAGTGAATTTCTTAATCTGTATGAAACAACCAAAAAATCACTTATTTTGGACCAGAGGAAGTAGATGATTTAGTGTGTAGAGTTTAACTTATACACGGAAGATTAAATCGTCGATTCTTACAAGTATAAAGTTTGAGTTCACAATCTAATGATGGAATTGGACAAACCATCATGGATGATTGTAGCACAAGATTAAATATAATTTATCTTGATTGTGTGAATGGTTTAATTCTAACTTCTTGTGCTAGTACATTTTGTATGTATTGAATGGACCAAGTAGAGATAAGTATTTTCTACTGACTTAAGAAAATAAACTATCTAGCCATGAAATGTACTTATACTCTTAATCTTGATATAATTATTATTAGTTGTGTTTATTATTATTGTTTTGATTTATTAAAAGACGAGATCCTTTTATGAGTCAATATGCCTGATAAATTGGATAATAATAATAATATACATTGGCGAAGTAATAGTTAGTTGATGAAACCTATGTCTCGGTTTAGAGATTGATGATACACTTTTATGAAAGCTTATAAGTTTTCATGTATAAACTCGACCGGTGAATTTTTTATCCGACACATGAATAAGTTAAGCAAAAGTCTAAAGGAAATAAAAAATAAATTAAATTGTCAGTAATTTAATTTAATTGTTAGTATCTGAATCTTAACATGAGAAGTTAAATAAGATTTAATGGATGAATTTCGAAATTGAATAAGAAGTGCAATTATGAATTTTTAGTGGTATAATTCATAATTAATTATGGTAGATATTAATTTCGAAAATGAGAAATTAATTTCATAATTGGAAGCCTTGTTAATTAAATTTTGTGATCTCCGTTGTGCCTAAATTAAAGAAAATAAAGGAATCATTTTTCTGGTGGAAAGGAAAACCCAACAGGTTTTGGAAAAGGGTTTAATCCTTAAAACTTGTACTATAAATACATAAGGTTTTCCACCCAGAGAAGTGAGTTATGGTGGCTGAAATTTTCAGTCATATTTTCCTAAAAATTTCGCCCACACGAAATTGTTGTTTTCGTTTATTATTTAGGTAACACAGTAGAATATCGTGGAAAGTTCGATGATTATGATTGTGTGAGTGCTGGAGATTCTATTGAGAAATTATGGATCTGAAGGCTCACGCGATAGAAGAGATGTGTTCACGCTTCAAGAGGTAACCCGTGAAACCCCGTACATACTAATTGTCTAGATTACATGTGATTTTGATACTGAAACTGCTACCGATGCTTATAATAATCCATCAAAAGGCCTCTCATTAAAATATACGTAGCTTAGATCGAATTCCTTATAATGTCAAATCAGTTTTTCAGATAATAAAAGAACTGTCATTTTCATTATTAGAAGAACATAGTTGCTTATAAAAATGTTTTTAAATTACTATACTCTCAAATCTCATACCTTCTCAACCTCATCACGTTGGCTGCTGCTTTTATCAAAGTTGCTAAATTAATGTATTTCAATTTTCAATCTTTCAGCAGCCGTATGTGGGACCCTTAATTGTAGTTCGTAAACGTGTTTCATCTTCTTTTTTTTTGACTAATGCATTAATTATCTTAATATTCCAATTATTGTGCAGCATCACTTCTTGTTAATACTCATTAAATAATTTTACAATTAGGATAGTGTAGCATGATTGACTTTGCAGATATGCTAGCTAAATAATATAATCACGACACCTATTCGTTCTCTCTTTCTTCTTCTTCTTCTTTTTTTTTTTTAAAATTTTTTTTTTTGTCTTCTTTCTTAGGTATGTATAATCTCTTTAATAAGTGCAGATTATGACATTTTCTCCGCGTTTTTCAGAAATTAATCACGTTATATGCAATGGCAACGTAATTTATTTTTACATGCATGATCTGTGTAGTTTATTCTACTATAGCATTATAGCTATCATTTTTACCGATCTACCATATTATCATAAATATTTATTGGTAATGACCTTATAAATCACCTAAATTTATGAAAAATTTTACACAATCAATTTATAAATTTACTCTTTTTATCTTGTCATCTTAGAATTTCTTCGAGCTGGTATTTACCAACACGATTTGCCTATAGTATTCTTGTGATTCGATAATAGGTTGCACTAGGGATCAACTCATAGCCCGTTTTATTTGCTTTGGTAATGGATAAATTAACACAACACATTAAAGGAAAGGTGCCATGGTGCATATTATTTGGAGATGATATTGTACTGATTGACAAGACACGAGATTGTGTGAACACTAGGCTGAGGTTTGGAGGCAAAGCCTGGAGTCTAAGGGTTTCAAGTTGAGCAGGACTAAAACGTAGTACTTGAAATACAAATTTAGTGACGGAACTCATAAGGCTGGCATGAAACTATGGAAGTGATGCTTGATACACAAGTCATCCTGAATAGTGATTGTTTCAAGTATCTTGGGTCAATAATTCAAGGTGATATGGAAATCAACAATACATCATATTGGAGCGGGGTGGATGAAATAGAGGCTTGCATCTGGTGTCTTGTGTGATAAAAGTATGCCACCAAAACTTAAAGGTAAGTTCTATAGAGTGGTTGTTAGACCGACTATATTGCATGAGTCGAAGTGTTGGCCAGTCAAAAACTCCGATGTCCAGAAGATGAAAGTAGCGAAAATGAGATTGTTGAGATGTATTGTCAGCATACTAGCTGAGAAAAGATTAGGAATGAAGATATTCAGGATAAGGTGGGAGTATCCTCCATGATGGATAATATGCGGGAAGCGAGACTGAGAAGGTTCGAGCATGTGAAGGAGATGCCCAGATGCCTCAGTGAGAAGGTGTGAGAGGTTGACCATGACAAGTTTGAGGAGAGTTTGAGGCACGCCAAAGAAGCATTGGAATATATGATAAGGCATGACATAGATGATAAGTTATGTGCCTTTGTGTTTTGATAATTTAACAAACTTCATATGAGACCAGATATGGAACCTGATACAAAGCCTCTCTGTGCTCGGAACAACAAGTCACGTGTCTGGCACAAGTGACAATGATATCAGTCAAGGGAATAGCAGAGGGAACAAATGAATTTCACTTTCTCCGTTCACAGTAAAAGTCAACTCTTTACAGTTGTTAAAGCTGTTGCACTGCAGATGCACAGTGCAACAGTCACTGTTGAAGCATGCTGTGTACCAGATACTTACTTGCATCATCCTAGTGACTTCACTTATATATTATTAACATGAGGCAATGGATTATACACACTTGACAACCCTAAAACATTATTTTCTCTCAAGTGTGAAGCCGCCTTCATTTACTCCAAAGTCAATGCTATCATGAAGGCAAATGATCTGTAAAAGTTGACGATTGACGAACTCATTGGAAATCTGAAGACCTATGAAATGAAGAAGAAGTAGAAGAAGGACCGCGAAAGAAGAGAACCTAAAAAGGAGAAGAACCTGGTTCTCAAAGTAGACAATATTGACTCAAATTGAGATGATGCTGGCATGGCCTATTTGACAAGGAGGTTTCAGAAAATAGTTCGCAGAAATGGAGGTATTCGAAAAAAGGGCAGCTCTAGTAGAACAAAAGGTTGTGATTACTGTCACAAATGTGGGAAGCCAGGATATTTCATCAACGATTGTCCTTTCCACAAGCAGGACCATTACAAGCACAACACAGACAATACAGCAAAGAGGAACCTGGTTCTCGACAGGAAATTCAAGAGAAAAGATGCCACTGATAATGTTATGAATCAAGCTCTTGCTGCATGGGGAGATTCCTCTAGTGAATCTGAGGACAATGATGAACAAGGAGAAACTTCCATGATGGCTATTGAAATCGAAGCAACAGAATATGATTCCACTTTTGCCCTGATGGTAAAATCGGATGAGGATGAAGTTGATGATGACGATAAGGTAAATTTTCGATATGTTCAAAGAAATTTGTAGTATTACTCTCAAAATAAGCTTGTATATTTAGCTAATGTGTTGATTGATTCTTACCATAACCTTATCAATGATAAAAATGTTTTAACTGAGGAATTATGAGAGCTAGATCACGAGAGAGATGATTTACTGGTCGTAGTTGTTGATTTAAAAGAAACCATCAAGGATTTAAAGAATGAAAAGGATGTTCTAATTGAAAAAATTGAGAAGGTAGAACATAAGAGAGATGACTTGTTGGTAGTAGTTGGGGATCTAAAGGAAACACAAGAGAAATTAAAAAGGGACAATATTTCTGTAAAAACTTTAATAGAAAATTGCATGAACTCTTCAAAAGGAAAGGAAGTGGCGGGTGAGGCACACCTTATGCTTGAAAATGAACTCAAAAGGGTAAAATTGAGTCTTTGTGCTAAACTTGAAAGAAATAGACAAATTCAGGATGATCTAAGAAGGGTTAAAAATGACCTAGATAAATCTCTAAAGTGGACCTGGTCCTTTGACACAACCACTTCCACGTATAAGAGTAATGGGGGGAACATGCATGGAATTGGGTTCTAAAAGAAAAAGGCTCCCAACATCCAACATATCAAGTATGTTATTGTACCTGATAACTGGATTTGCACTCCTTGTGGTAACACTGGTCATTACAAAGATTCCTGTAAAGTTAGGTTTCAATCCCAACAGAAAAATAAAGTTTTCGTTGAAAAAGTATCTACTGCTAGGGAACTTGGTTCCTACAATAAAAAAACGTGTGATGCTTGCTTGGACAAGAAGAAGTTTAATTCGCCATTTTCCTCATTACAAGAGACCCAAATTGGTTTGGATTCCTAAGTCTAATCTCTAATTTCTTTGTGTAGGGAGCATTGAAAGGTAGCAGCCAAAAATGATATGATAGAGGCTGCTCTAAACATATGACTGGAAGTACTAACGATTTTATTTCACTCAAAGCCCTACATGGTGCGAGTGTGTCCTTTGGCAATGGCAAAAAGGGATACATTCTGAGAGTTCAAAAAATTGGAAAGACATTCACTCACTCAATTGAGAATGTGTATGATGTGAATGGCCATAAATACAGCCTGTTGAATGTCTCTCAAATCTGCGACAAAGAAAACAAAGTGGAGTTCTTATCAAAATCTTGCACAGTCGCCAATCACGTAACTGGTGAAGTGGTTCTACTGGCGAAATAATTCAAAAATATCTATGTTGTTGACTTTGAGTCTCTAAATAGTGGAGATCTTACATGTTTCATGAGTGCCATTAATGATGATGCTGAACTTTGGCACAGAAGATTGAGACATGCAAGCTTCTCCTTGTTGAACAAACTATTCAACAAGGACCTGGTTCGTGGGCTGCCAAAGTTAAAGTTCAAGGATCACAAGGTGTGATGCATGCGTAAAAGAGAAGCAAGTCAGGTCCTCCTTCAAGCCAATGAAGGAAGTAAGCACTTCAAGGCAACTCGATCTTTTCCATATGGATCTGTATGGACCTATGAGGATGCCCAACAGAGGAGGAAAGAGGTACATCTTTGTCATTGTAGATGACTACTCCATATTCACATGGACCTTATTTTTCAGAACCAAGAATGAAACTTTTCCAGTTTTTGCCGCCTTTGTGAAGCAGATTCAAGTGAAGACGACCCATAATGTTGTAAGCATAATATCTGATCGTGGTACCGAGTTCGACAATGCAAAATTTGACGAATTCTGTGCTGAAAATAGTATAAGTCATAATTTTTCAGCTCCCATAACACCCCAACAAAATGGTGTTGTGGAGAGGGAAAATAGGACTCTTGAAGATATGGCAAGGACAATGCTAATTGACAGTAGTGTACCAAAGAGCTTTTGGACTGAGGTAGCGAACACTGTCTGCTATCTGATAAATAGGTGCATGATCAGGTCCTCCCTAAACAAGACCTCTTATGAATTGCTAAATGGGAGAAAACCCAAGATGACTTACCTGAGAACATTAAAAGTTTTGTTCTCACGCTGGGAAAATTTGATGCCAAAAGTGATGAAGGAATTTTTCTTGGATATTCTTCACAAAGAAAAGCACACAGGGTCTACAACAAAAGAACTAAATGTGTAGAATAAAATGGACATGTAATCTTTAATGAATCACACAACTCAAGTGAGAAAGATTCACATGATAAGAATGATCAAGACGAAGAGCATTCAAAGGTTCCTGGAGAAGTCATTGATAAGGCAAACGGGAAGGCATATTTGATAAGTCAGGTCAAGGGGTCTAGTGAAAAAGATGCAGCAGAACCTACAGCTGATTCAGAGGAACCCGGTCCCTCCATTACAGCAACTGAAGCAGAAAACAGAGTTGTTGATGTTGTGCAAGGAACTCTTGATGCTGAGCAGAGAAGACTCACACTTCCATGGATGCTAATGATGGATCCTATACGGAGGAACCTGATTCTTCTCACCATGAGACTTAGGTGTCTAACTGGAAGCACAAAAGCTCACATCCTCTCCAAAATGTAATCACCCCCTAGATTCAGGAATTCAATCTAGATCAAAGACAAGAAGCATGTTTGCTTTCTCAGCTCTCCTGTCTTAAATTGAGCCCAAAAATATCAAGGAAGCTTTGGAAGATGCTGACCAGATTGCTGCTATGCAAGAAGAACTCCGTCAATTTGAAAGGAACAGTGTGTGGCATCTTGTTCCCCGACCTTCAGATAGAATTGTTATTGTAACCAGGTGGGTGTTCAGAAACAAGCTTGATGAGTCTATAAATACAACAAGAAACAAGGTCAGGTTGGTGGTTCAAGGCTATAATCAAGAAGAAGGATTATAACAGAGGGAACAAATGGATATCAGTTCCTTCGGTCACAGTACAAGTCAACTCTTTAAAGCTGTTAAAGCTACTACACTGTAGACGCAATAGTGCAACAGTCACTGTTGAATCATGTTGTGTACCAGATAGTTGCTTGCATCATCCTAGTGACCTCACTTACGTATTATCAACTGAGGCAATGGATTATACACACTTGAAAACCCTAAAACATTAATTTCTCTCAAGTGTGCAGCGGTGTTCATTTACTCCAAGGCGTGAGGAACAAAGTAGCAACAGAACAAAGGACCAGATCCCAGCACTGAGTTTATCGTGTTTCCTTAGTATTGTTGTGTCTTTGTTAATGTTATTCACGTGTAATTCCTACTCAGCTTAGTTAGAAGTATTTCGTAGGAAATCTTTGTAAACCATAAACCTTGTGTTTGTGTTTGATTAGAGTTAGTCAACGTGGTGAGCTTTGTAATAGAGTTATTACAAAGAGGCTTGCAATAGAGTTATTGCAAGTAGGTGAGAGATTAATAGTTTAATTCCTATGTTACAATAAGTTGTATCTAAAGTTGCTAGGTTGATGAAATTGAAATCCTATGACTGTCGGTCGGAGTTTTTAATTCCTTGAGCTGAGAGTTTTTCACGTAAAATACTGTTGTATTATTTACTTACCGTTGTATGTATGTTTTGTGGAAACTGATAGAGAACCAGATTATATAGTTTGGTGGACTCTTAGTTTCCATCAATCACACATGTGCAACTTACCGATGACATGACTCTTTATAGGAGGGTGTAGAGGTCAAGAATAAGGGTAGAGGGGTTAGTAAATAGTCTGTATTTCTTTTCCTTATCTGTAGCATTAATATTATTCTTATATTTGCTTATAATTAGATGTCTATTACTAACAATTATTTCTTTTGCTTATTTTATATTGTTATCTTGATGTTATTACCGTACCTTTTTTCAACAATGCTATGATTATACTTTTGTTGAGCCTGGAGTCTATTGGAAACAACCCACTACCTTTTTAAAGTGGGGTTAAGGTTCCCGGACTCCATTTACAAAATTTTATTGGATTTATTATTGTTTATTATTGTGATTTGACGGTTTGACTTTTTTCATCACTGAAATGTAAGAGTAAAGATGATCACACTCAATGGGTCAGGCTAATTAGAATAAATTTCGAAGTGATTTTAAAACACAATTTTCAGGTTTCATGTTGAATTTTATTATAACAGAATAACTTTGGTCTTTAGTAACTTGTAAAAGCGGTTTGAGGAATGATTATTTTCAACAAAATAAAAAATTAGAGGAGGCAATGAGTCAAGGAATAATTAATTAAAAAAATCCACTATGCAATTATGAGTACCAACCTTTTTCAAAGCTGCATATGAACGTAAGTTTCTATGTGAATTACTAGCTATTTAGTTCTTACTTCACGTCATAGAAAAATATTGCTTCTTTATTTTATTTTATTTTAATTCTCCTTTGTGATTTGCCCCTGATATCTTCACTAGCTCACACCTCAATTAGATATAAAACAATATTAAAACTGAGATTCAACCACCATAAAAAGATACTTGTAAATTGTAATCATAGCCCCCCTTGGCCATAATAAATTTTCACTGTTTTCTTAAAAAAATTCACTTCTTTTTCGAAATCGAAGTTGAATTTCAGAATTTTACGAAAATTTGAAAAACTCCAAAAAATATTTTTCAAAATTTTTATTTCAAATTACTCACAAAAAATTCAAAAACAGCTCTAAATTGTATTCATTTCCAAATACAACTCTAATTTTCATATACCATTTTCACTTTAAAAAAAATTTCTCACTACTTTTTTTTCGAAATTTTACGATTCATACGTCCAAACGCCCACATACTTGTCTCCTAAATAATTCTTTGTCTTCCATTTTCTTCCTCACTTTATTTTTTATTTTTCTTGAGAAGGACCCACAAAATAATTGCATCATTAGAATAAATAGTGTAACATGATAACTTTGCATCTACGTTATGTACATTTTTCTGCAGCAACTAATAGCTAATTGAACAATGGAATTAAAAAAAACTTTCGTTTTCTCTTCCTTCTTTTTTTCAATTTTTTTTTCTTTTTTGAAAAGAAAAACATATCTTCTTTCTTAGGTGTATATTAATCTCTTTAATTAGTATAGATTAATGAAAGTCTCCCCGTGACCACCAGAAATAATATAGCATATTGCTAATGGCTAAGGATTACCCGTAACACCAAACATACAGTACTCTTGAAAAGTAAAAATTAGCGACAGACAAATTCTGTAACTAAACAGAAAAATTCTTCAGCAATGCTATTTAGTGACAGATTAGCGACAGATTATTAAAATATTCTATCAGCTACGAACGAAATTTAACTATGAACTGAAATTAGCTATGAACTTGTGGCTAACGACCTTATAAATTATTATACATAATCTTCACACAATTTACTTTATTTTTAACTTTATGTTGTCATCTTAGCATTTCTTCGAGTTGCATTTACCTAATCCGAGAACAGGATTTGACAATAGAATTCTTGTGATTCGACAGTTTTGACTTTTTTCATCACTGAAACGTGAAAGGAAGATTACACTCACTCAGGCTAGCCCGTTTGGACATAAAGAATTTTTTTTCTTTTTTTCCATAAATAAATTACTTTTTTTTTCGAAATTAGAGTTTGTTCATAAAATTTTTAATTTTCACTTGAACATGCATTTTGAAAATTTTTCGAAAATTTGAAAACTCCAAAAAGTTATTTTTCAAAATTTTCACTCACAAAACTTCAAAAACAACCAGAAATTATATTCGTGTCCCAACACAACTTTAAATTTCAAATAGTATTTTTACTTGAAAATTTTTTTTACCATGTTTTGGAAAGTGTTTACTGGTAAGATAGCTCAATATGATTAAAACATATATTTCACGTAAATTTTACCAATAACGTTGGTTTTTAGTAACTTGTAAAAGGGGTTTGAGGAATGATTATTTACAATATTGATATCTTTTTCTTTTCATAATAATAGTGTTCGGATCAATTGCGCATGCCTCGATTATTTAACCAAGTCTTACTATTTCTCACCAACACATATACGCATAGACGGATTCAGAATCTTTAAGTCATGGATGTTCAACTATCTTTAACTGGACTTTCTCCTTTTATTGGGTGCTCAATTAGTATTTTTGTACATAATGACCCGTCTCCAACATAAAGACATAATAATTGGCTAAAAAACAATGGGTACTTAAGCACCCATAAAGTTGAATATAGATCCGTTATTGTATGTACCAAACAACTCTATCCACTTATACTTACATAGATGGAAAAAAATCACATAATTTATTTTGTCTCAACGAATATTTGAACTCTAACGTCCGATAATTTTCACCCATTTTATTGATTGTTACACTATATCTCAATAATAATTGTGGACACGCTCACAAGTTAATTAATTGACATACACATCGTGTTGTGTGTGTGTTTGTATGTAATTTAAGAATATTCTACAAGTATTTGTTTTACATTGTTCATGGCTTAGAATTGATGAGAGGATATGGATATTATCAAACTCATGTGCATGGAACTATGGCATTCAGCATTCTCATACACAATAGTATGAGAGTTCACACATGGTGTGTGTATATATATGGAGAGACACAAGAGAATGAAAAGAACATGAATTACGTGCCCCACAAACAAACACTACATTTGTGTTCAGACTCTAGTAAAGTCAAGGTGCAGTGTGATTTTTATTGACAATTTTACTTGTTTTCCCATTCTTGTGCCCAAGCTAGCAGGGATGACAACAGGCAGGTCAGATCGGATATGAGACGGGTGAAAAATGGACAATGCAAAAACGGATAACTTATTCGATCCGACCCATATTTAATACGGATAAAAAAATATAAAAATAGCACGGGCTAGCCTATTTTCGGATTGATCATTCAAAAATAGCCAGTGTTTGTAAAGTCATTGAAAATAGCCACTATTTTGCTGCAACACGGAAAGTTCCAGCATAATATACTGGAGATCGATGCACTAGTGTATGAACTTGCAGCATATTATGCTGGAACTCCAACACGCGGAAAGTTCCAGCATAATATACTGGAGATTGGAGCACATGTGTATGAACTTCCAGCATATTATGCTGGACCGGTATATTATACTGGAATTCCAATATATTATGCTGGAGTTCCAGTATACTTATGCTGGAACTCCATTATAATATGCTGGAGTTCCAATATACTTATGTTGGAACTCCAATATAATATACTGGAGTATTTTCCGGATTGTAAACAGTATTTTCGTTCAAATTTATTTTTACATGAAAAGTGGCTAAATTTCGATGACTTTTGCAACTGTGGCTATTTTTGATTGACCACTTGTAAATCTGGCTATTTAGAATTTGGTTAACCGGCGGATAATATGGATATCTATATTATCCGTGATTTCTTGAATATGATCACTTTTGGGAGAATTTTTAATCCCCAAAATTTGAGAAGCCCCAATTTGAGACTTTACAAATGTAAAAGTTAAACACATTAGTTATTCATTTTCTAAGTGAATAATATGATTCTTATCCATAGTTGACCCATTTTAAAAAAACTTATTATCCAACTCATTTTTAATGAATAATATGCGTGAATAACTATTTTCTTTTATTCATTTTGCCAACATTATACCCAACATGCCAACACTCAGGGTAATGTCATGGGTAAATTTTAACTCCAACCATCTTCAATGGTATCTCCTACTACACCTGAAAAATACTGTTAGGAACAAACTTTTCGAGTATCATTACCAAAGTTACTATTCATCTATGTTTTAATGTGATAAGCTAAAAAACAAATTGGAAAGATTTAAAAAACTATGATCTTAATACGTCATAAGATTTCTATAGTATAAAATCATGTCAATAAGTGCGAAATAAAATGTCTAAACTTAAATTATTTTCATATATAAAAATATAAAATTCCTTCTGGAAGGGACTAATAAACTTATAAAATGACTAATAAGTAAAATTCCTTCGATAACGTCCATTGACATAGCCAAGCGATAGAAACCCATAAAGGCAGGAGAAGTTGCGACATATATTTAGCTATCATGGGATTAGTTATATCCCATGATTAATTATCTCAAGATTAATTATCTCACCCTCCTATAGGGTACAGTCCCAGAATTAGTTATACTACGATTTTATCCCAACTAACATGGGATAAACTCATCTCAAATTTAATTTCGAGATTAATTATCCCTTATCCTCTTACCAAACGAGCCCTAAGAAGAATGAACTAAGATTAAAATATTGTTGTACAAATGATTAAAAAATTCGTCAATTTGAAAATAATAGCATCATCTTTACTAGAAACAATGACAAATTGTTATTCTTATTCTACGTCATTGTCTTTTCACTGTCACAAGGGCGAAGGCAGAGCACTCAATGAACTAGAATGGCTCTGTTCAAATAGAGCATGTGCAGCTCACGTGTATTAGTTGGTTAGGAAGTTAGCTACAGTTGTTAGCTAGTTAATGACAGCTGTTAGTGAACTGTGTTAGTTGGATAAATTAATTAGCGTTAGTTAGTGGATAATATATATGTACAGTGTTAGCTACTGAGTTGCGTCATCTCCAAGTGATCTGCTTCTCTCTCTTCTAACTCCATTAACGAGCAAGGTGAAAGCTTCAATCCTTGCATTTTAGCATGGTATCATAGCAAGAGTAATTGATTCCACACATCGCATCTTCATTTAGGCTTAAATTCACAAAAGTTCCTTTCAATTTGATCTATTACAGTTCGATTATTTTGAAATGACAGAAACTTGATCGACCACACACATCCTTTATACCTAGGTCCATTAGACACTCCAAGCTCAGTTTTAATACCAGTGAAACTCACTGGATCAGACAATTACTGCTATGAAGCAGGTCGATGAGGATCACACTTTTGGGGAAAAGGAAGCTAGGCTTCGTTACTGGCACATGCAAGAAGCATTTGTACAAAACATCTGAATTGTAGGAACAATGGGAGACTTGCAACCCAATGGTATTGTCATGGATCATGAATAATGTGTGTGTAGAACTCCTAGGTGGTATCATCTATGCATCATATACACATCTCGTTTGGGAAGATCTGCGAGAGAGGTTTGAAAAGGTCAATCGAGTGAGGATTTTCCAGTTACATCGTGAATTTGCAACATTATCACAAGGAACTAGCTCAGTTTCAGTCAAATTCTCGAAATTAAAGGAGTTTCGGCATGAATAAGATGTATTAGACCCATTTTCGAACTGTGGATGTCCAAAATCAAAGGAGAATGTGAAAATGATGCACCAACAACAAGTAATGCAGTTCCTACGTGGCTAGAATGATTCGTATGATCAAGCGCGCACGCAAAACCTGATGAAAACCACTGCACCAAATCTTAATCAAGGATACGCTATGATTATACAAGATGATAGCCAACAAATAGTTGGTGCTAATATTTGGGACTGATAAGGCTGATGCTTGGGCAATGCAGGCAGGAAGAGGTAGAGGCTTTCGAGGAAGGAAGCAATTTATGTAATGTGAGAATTATCACATGAAGAACCACACCAAAGACAATTGCTACGAACTCATTGGCTACCCATCTAATTTTGATCAAAGGAAGAAAACTGGTGCTGGAACAAAAAGTTATGGTCGAGGAAAACCAGACAACTGGAAAAGGGAATCACTTGTTGTTGTGAATCGTGAAGATGCAGGCTCATCTTCTCAAGCAGCTGAGGGTGGACAACTTATAAAGCCTGCTGACAGAGGACATTACTTCACTGATGAGAAATATAGCCAGATACTCAGCCTTCTCAGCAAAGACTCTGGGAGTATCAAGCAAATACAGCATGTATGGTCATTAGTCTAATGTCTAAAGTTGATCAAAAGGACAAAGATTAGATTGTTGACTCAGGGGCAACCCGTCATATTGCTTCTATTCTAGAATTTCTGGAAAATACCAAGCGCACAGATAGGTTCATCAGAGATAAGATACACTTACCTATAGGGGAGAAAGCTGATATCACTCACATTGGTAATGCTGGACTATTTGACAAGTAATAAAAAAATGTACTTTATATACCTAATTTTAGGTTCAACCAATTATCAGTTTCCAAGCTAACCAAGGAACTATCTTGCAATGTCAATTTCTTCCCTGACTTCTGTGTAGTTCAGGATCTTTGGAATGGAAAGGTGAAGAATATTGGTAAAGAAAAATGGAGGATTGTGTGTGCTCAAAGGTGATAGATTGACTAACAGAATAAAAACGATAAATACAGTGAGCAGAGTGGTTGAAGGAGATAGCAGTCTGTGGAATAAGATGTTAGGCCGTCCTCCACTATTTGTCATGAAGAATATAAGAGCCAAACATAATAATACTAGTAGTTTAGCATAGAATACATGTTTTGTATGTCCATTGGCAAAGCATACAAGCTTGAAGTTTCCTCTTAGTGACCCTCGAGCTGATGTTTTATTTCACCTTTTACACATGGAATTATGGAGACCTTATAAAATTTCAACTTTTGATAGAAAACACTATTTTCTTACAATTGTGGATGATCACTCCAGGTACACATGGATATGTTTTCTGCAACTGAAATCTGAGGTCATAGTTGTAATGAAACAATTCTTATACATGATTCAAGACCAATTTTGATAATGGGACCGAGTGTTTTAATACTCAATGCGCATAACTGCTAAATAGTCTTGGCATAATTCATCAAAGCAGTTGTGCCTATACCTCTCAACAGAATGATATAGTTGAACGGAAACATAGGCATATTTTGGACACTTCTAGAGCATTGAAGATTCAAGGATCAAACCTATCAAATATTGGGGTATTTGTGTGAAGAGTGCAGTATACTTGATCAACAGAATGCCTTCTAGTGTCCTAGGAGGGAAAGACACGTTTTGAGCTATTTCACCACAAGAAGGCATCACTGATGCATTTGAGAGTACTTGGATGTTTGTGCTTTGCTACATTGTTGCCCAAGGGAGACAAGTTTGCAGAAAGGGTAAGGATGTCCATCTTTATGAGGTATTCAGAGACACAAAAAGGGTATATACTCCTGAACCTGAAGACCAAAAAATTCTTCACATCCAGATATGTGATATTCAGAGAGTCAATGTTTCCTTTTGCTCATGGAAATAGTGGTACATGGCCACAAATTGGGTATACTCATCAGGAGTTGAAATCTCAGATGTGTTCTCCCCTATACATTGAGACTATGGATATGAGATCCACAATTGAAGCTCAAAATATGCTAGCTAAAGGAGAAGACTCAATCCATTATGAGGAAGAAGTTCAAATTGATTTGCAT
This sequence comes from Nicotiana knightiana, assembly GCA_005239525.1. Classification (NCBI taxonomy): domain Eukaryota; kingdom Viridiplantae; phylum Streptophyta; class Magnoliopsida; order Solanales; family Solanaceae; genus Nicotiana; species Nicotiana knightiana. Next base: position 51,884 of record ML434925.1, on the reverse strand, counting down.
GCTCATGAGCTGCAAGACACATCAGTAAATGAGGAAGAAACACAAGCTGGAACAGAAACTGAAATTCCACTTGCAGCTCAAGGAAGTGAAGAAGATCAAGGAAGTCCGCAGCATATTCTGGAAAATGATAATGCAAATGGAGAACCACAATGTGGTAGAAAGTCCATCAGACAGTCCAAGGAGCCTATTTGGATGAAAGATTATGTCATCAATAAGAAGTCCAACACCTGCATTTATCCACTCTCAAACTAGTTGGCCTATGACAAGACTACTCCTAGCTATCAATGTTATCTATCAAAGTTCTCTCAACAAGTGGAGCCACAAACATTCAAGGATGTAGTACATGATAATAGATGGGTGGAAGCAATGAAACATGAGGTAAAAGCTTTGGAAGATGACAATACATGGAGCATAGTTGACTTACCAAAAGGAAAGAATACAGTGGGCATAAAATGGGTGTATAAAATCAAGTACAAATCAAATAGTGAAGTTGAGATATTCAAGGCCAGGTTAGTTACAAAAGGATATAGCCAAAAAGAGGGGTGATAATACCCTATATTATGCTTTGTAGACGCTATTTTCACTCTAAATTAACCATGCTTTATCGATGTTTTAGATGCTAAACGATAACAAAATGCTCTAATTGAGATTTTTATGCTTTGCAGGTGTCACTCCTAGCTAGGAGGAAGATAAAGAGTGTTTTGGAGTCAATTATGTACATACAAGACCAATCAAAGATAGCCTGGATGAAAAAGAGCAAGAAAAGGCAAAGAAAACGGTGAAATCCAGGTCCGCGACCGCATACCTGGGCGCGCTGAAACGCAGACAAAAACAGAAAGGCAGTGAATGACCGCGGTTAAGACCGCGATCGCGGTCGGGAGTTTAGCAGCGAGGAACTTTAGAGGCTAGAGTGTAAATTCCTGGGCAATTAACCTAACCCTATAAAAACCCAAAACTCGCCCAAAAGTTAGTTGAGACTTGTTTTTAGACATAATTGGAGGCAAGAAAAAGGGAGAGAAGATCAAGCAATTCTTTAGAGTTTCTTTCTTCTTCTTTCTACTTATCATTGTGAATCATGAATCATATTATTGCTATGTTTTGCATTAGTATGAGTAGCTAAACATTTAATCTAGGGTTTTGATGGAACCTATTGAAGGATAAATTTCTTGTTATGTTAATATAGATTTGCCAAAGTTTTATTTCTATTTGTTCAACTACATGCTTGTTGTTGTTAATTGAAGGGCCCTCAATTAGATGTGCCTATTTAGCGTGTATTACTCGGGAGAGAGTGTATATTTAGGTAGTTGTTGAACAATATCACTCCTAACGTATATGAGGGATCAATAAGAAGGGTCTAAAGGTGAGATTAGAGATAACGAAACCTTGGGTGCGATCTAAGTGAGCTGTAATTAAAGCTAGGTAGCGTAATTCGGGAGAATATGTCTAGTGTATTATTGTAATTACTCGGGAGAGATTTACAACAATCACAGTGCTCATGATTGATAGAGAAGACTTAGGCAAAATTATAACAAAAATTGCAGAAAGGATTACAACAATAGGGGAAATCATAAACTTAGATCATTCCAATTCTTGTCTACAACCCGTTCATACTTAGTTCTTACTTATTGCATTCTCATTAAGTAATAGTTAGAAAACATTTAATCTGTTATTAAAATATCTCGGAAGGTTGGTTACATGAAATTGTGTGAGTCTGATAGTTGTGATTGATAGGCTAGTTCCCTGTGGGATTCGACTCCTGACTTAATAACCGGAATATATTTGTAGCGACCGCTTTGTCCTTTTTATAAGGCATAGTTGGCCGTGATCAAATTTTGGCGTCGTTGCCGGGGAGTTAAGAGTGTTATTAATTGCATTTAAAAGAAGTGCAAAAATTCTTAGTGTAGTCAATTTTCTTCAACCTAAACTAAATTTATTGAAATTCTAACATTTGTAGTCTTGGGTGTTACAGGTGCATGCCTAGAAACTCCTCAAGAACTGGTGAATTGTTCGAAGCATTATCAGATCCTGAGAAAGTTTTCAAGTCATTGAATCATGCAAACAAGAAAAACAAACAACAACAGAACTTAACTGAACAACTTGAACCAGACATGGCAGACGAAGTAAACAATAGGAACAACGGGAATAACGTGAATGACCCGAATGAGCAGGTGGTGGTGCCTCTTGTGTCAGAAGCTGCATTGTATAATTGGGCACAACCCACTGCAGACGACTTAGCAACAACAATTGTAGTCCTGCACATACAAGCTGACTCATTCCAGATTACAAATAACATGTTGCATTTGTTGAAGAACAAGAGACTATTCTCAGGTTCATACATCGAAGATCCTCAATAGCATCTAAAGAATTTTCTGTCAATCTGTGCCACACAAAGACAGCATAATGTGACACCGTAAGCAATAAGGCTATTGTTGTTTCCATTCTCTGTGACGGGAGCAACTCAGACTTGGCTTAATGCACTCCCCATAAATTCCATCAAAACTTGGGAGGAATTAGTCACTCAACAAGACTGCTCAACAAATCTTGAGCTTCAGACAGAAACCAACAGAAACATTGCAAGAGACTTGGGAAAGGTTCAAAGGGATGTTGGTTTTATGTCCACACCATGGGATTCTGGAGCAGATGTTGGGGCATAGGTTCTACATGAGTCTGGAAGATAGCTTGAAAGATAATGTTGATGCTTCAGCAGGTGGAGCATTCTTGAGTAAAACATTCAGAGAGAGCAAAATCTTACTTGACAAGATGGCACAAAACTCGGGATGGACGACCGGGAACGCTCCAATCACTCATGTGGTTCACTCAGTGGCCTTAGACCAGCTAACTCCCTAGCTGAAAATATAGCCACTCTAATGACAAAAATGAGAATCCTCACAAAAAAGGTGGATGAATCAGGCCAAACCAGCAGGTACACATTGTTGGTGCAACTAATGGGGGTTTATGTACATCTTGCATTAATCAGCCATATGGTTGCTCGCGGAATGCGGAAGGTGATCACCAACAATATCAGGAGAACATGAATTATGTCTCCAACTATGGGAGACCGAGACCAAATGGTAAGAATTAGGGTCAGCAAAATCAACAATATAGGCCAGCCCCGCAACAGCATAACAACAGCAATAATCTTGGGGCCATGCGATCTCAAGGTCAAGTGGTACCTTACCAAAGGCAACAGGGCTACAACCATCAGAATCAGCAGCAGGCTTATCATCTACCTCAACAACAACACACTGGGAGACACGAAGATGGGTTTGCTAGACTCGAGGGAATGATGCAACAAGTGATTGGGTCCACTGGGAAAGTAACGGAGAGAGAGTAGACTCACATGAGTCAGCTATAAAAATACTGAGATGCAATTGGGTCAGATTTCGATGGCTCTGAATAATCGTTCTCAGGGGACATTACCTGCAGACACGCAGATTAATCCAAAGGAGCAGGGCCCGAAATAGCTAATGGCAGAGAGTCTACGAAATGGCAGAGACCTGGACTTGGAGCAAGAGATTGCTCGCAAAAACAGACCTATCGAGACACCTGTGCATGTGCCCATTGAGGTAAATGATCCAGCAAGGTTGGCTGAGGTGACGGTACAACAAGCTCAAGAAGAAGCCAACAAAGAAAAAGAGGTTGTGAAAGATACTGAGGCAGCACATGAACCGATAGTGGAGGCAATACCTGAACAAGAAAAAAACCAAATCACAGGGAAGAAGCAACCTCCAGCACCATTCCCACATAGACTGGCCAAGTATCAGAAAGATGAGCAATATAAGAAATTCTTGGAGATGTTAAAGCAAATTCAGGTAAACATTCCATTGATTGATGCTTTAAAGGAGATGCTTGGTGTTGTTGTGACGAGACCCATTGCTGAGAAGCTATCTGACCCAGGGAGTTTCACAATTCCATGCAAAATAGACAACTTTGCATTTGCTAAGGCACTATGTGATTTGGGGGCAAGCATAAATCTTATGCCCCTAGCTATCTATAAAAGGCTTGGTATGAATTCTTAGGACCTAACTCAACGTTACCTGTTATTATCTCATCTAGTTTGTTAGATGTGCAGGCAGAACAACTTTTGCAGGTTCTAACAGAGTGCAAGATTACAATTGGATGGACCATGACAGACATCAAAGGGATCGGCCCGGCCTTCTGTATGCATAAGATTCTACTGGAAGGTAGGCACAAACCTTCCAGAGAACACCAAAGAAGGCTGAACCCCAATATGAAGGAAGTGGTGAAGAAATAAATTATTAAGTGGTTAGATGCGGGAATCATATTCCCCATCTCTGACAGCAACTGGGTGAGCCCAGTTCAATGTGTACCAAAGAAGGGTGGAATGACGGTAGTAAAAAATGAGAAGAATGAATTGATATCTACACGAACCGTCACAGGTTGGAGAATATGTATGGATTACAGGAAGTTGAACATGGCTACCCGGAATGACCACTTCCCACTTTCGTTCATTGATAAGATGTTAGATAGAATGGCAAGGAGATCCCACTTTTGCTTTCTGGATGGGTACTCAGGGTACCATCAGATCTCTATTACACCAAAGGACAGGGAGAAGACCTCGTTCACCTTCCCTTATGGGATTTATGCCTTTTGGAGAATGGCGTTTGGCCTATGCAACGCACCGGCCACCTTCCAAAGGTGCATGATGGCCATCTTCACGGACATGGTAGAGGAAATACTGGAGGTTTTCATGGATGATTTTTCAATAGTGGGGAATTCATTCGATGACTGCCTTAAGAACTTGAGAAGAGTGTTGAAGAGGTGTATAGAGACTAATCTGGTGCTAAACTGGGAGAAGTGCCATTTCATGGTACAAGAAGGTATAGTCTTGGGACACTTGGTGTCAGGTAAGGGAATTGAGGTGGATCGCGCAAATATTGACGTGATAGCAAAGCTTCCACCACCCACTTCCGTCAAAGCAATCAGAATTTCCTTGGGCATGCCAATTTCTATAGGAGATTAATAAAAGACTTTTCTAAAACTGCTAACCCCTTGTGTAAATTGCTTGAAAAAGATCACCCTTTTGTGTTTTCTGATGATTGCAGGGTAGTATTTGAGGAATTGAAGAAGAGACTGGACACAACACCTATCATTGTTGCCCCTGACTGGGAGCAACCCTTTGAGCTAATGTGTGATGCAAGTGACTATGTTGTGGGAGCAGTGCTTGGGCAGCGGAAAGATTTAATCATGCACCCAATATACTATGCAAGTAGAACGTTGGGTAGGGCCCAGTTGAACTACAGTGTGATTGAGAAGGAGATGCTAGCAGTAGTGTTCGCATTTGACAAGTTCAGATCGTACTTGATAGGCTCGAAGGTAATTGTTTATACTGATCATGCTGTTCTCAGGTACCTAATCGAGAAGAAAGAGTCAAAGTCGTGCCTGATTCGTTAGGTGCTACTGCTACAAGAGTTTGACCTCAAAATTCGTGACCGAAAGGGAACGAAAAACCAAGTAGCTGACCACTTGTCGAGACTGGAAGGAGCTGTAAAAGTAGTTGAGGTGGAAGATATTCTGGAAACCTTTCCAGATGAGCAACTCTTAGCCACAAGTCTTGAGGAAGCGCCATGATATGCAGACATCGCAAACTATTTGGCGAGTGGAATAATTCCTTATGACCTTTCCTCTGTACAAAAGAAAAAGTTTTTCCATGATTGCCGCATGTATTATTGGGATGAACCTTATTTGTTTAGGATTTGTTTTGACAACATGATCTGCAAATGTATCCCCGAGATAGATCAGTCTTCTATTTTGCAGGCATGTCACGCATCAGCATATGGTGGACATGTCGAAGGAGTCAGGGCAGCAGCGGAAGTTCTGGAAGCAGGCTTCTACTGGCCAACAGTGTTCAAAGATGCCCATTTATGGGTGAAGGGCTGTGATGAATGTCAGCGAACCAAGAATATTTCCCGTCACCATGAGATGCCCATGAACCCAATTCAGGAGGTCGAAGTGTTCGATGTATGGGGAATCGACTTCATGGGGCCCTTCGTCAGTTCATATGGCAACAAGTACATACTTGTCGCTGTAGACTACGTGTCCAAATGGGTGGAAGCTGCAGCACTCCCCACCAATGATGCAAAGGTGGTGGTTGGGTTTTTGAAGAAGAACATATTCACCCGTTTTGGCACCCCAAGGGCCATAATCAGTGACGGAGGCACTCATTTCTGTAATCGAGCCTTTGAGAAGTTGCTAGAGAAGTATGATGTACGCCACAAGGTGGCCACTCAATATCATCCTCAGACAAGTGGGCAAGTAGAAGTGTCAAACAGAGAAATAAAGAGTGTGTTAACTGGGACCGTGAATGCCACAAGAACAGACTGGGCAAGAAAGTTAGATGATGCACTCTGGGCTTATAGAACCGGTTTCAAAACACCAATTGGCATGTCACCATACAAGTTGGTGTTTGGGAAGGCATGTCACTTGCCGGAGGAGTTGGAGCATAGAGCTTGGTGGGCGCTGAAACAGTTGAATCTCGACATGGATTCTGCGGGAACAAGTAGAGTCACGGAATTGCATGAACTTGATGAGTTCCGCTATCTTTATTTTGAGAGCACAAGATTGTACAAAGAGAGAATGAATATGTTACATGATAAGAACATTCTTGAGCGAAATTTTAAACCTGAAGATACGGTATTGCTTTACAACTTAAGACTAAGGCGATTTTCGGGTAAACTAAAGTCATGATGGTCAGGGCCATTTGGTGTGGTTGAAGTACATCCCATGGGTGCTGTAGATATTGCCGCAGAAAATGACTCTCGCACATGCAGAGTCAATGGGCACAGGTTAAAACATTACGTGAGCATGGATGAAGCAAAGAAAGTGTCAGTGACCCATTTGATCGAGCCTCAGATGTTGTGCGAGCCTTACATGTGCTTATATGCGTCGTGTCACGACGCTAAATCAGGAGCTTCCTAGGAGGCAACCCATTGTTTGTTGTAATTCGTCGTGTCGCGACGTTAAATCAAGCGCTTCTTGGGAGGCAACCCATGTTTCTCTTTTGTAATCGCTTGTGTTGTTAGTGTAGTCGATGTAACAGTACTAACCAAATTATTAGTGTACAGGGAAAGATTGGTGCACGTCGGGAGGAGTTGGGGTCAAAAGATAACTCCGGAAGAAGTGAAACATTCTATTTGTTCACCGCGATCGCGGACCGGGTGCGATTATTCAAGAGAGTTCTACCTAGCGTCCGCGACCGCCGAGCTGGGTGAGGTCGGGCAGGTAAGTAGCTTATTTTATTTTTTTAAATTTTTTTTCCTTTTCCCAAGCCTACTAACCTAATACACACCCCCAAGCCCCCCACTTTCCCCTTTACCTTCTTCCCTTTTTTTTCTACTCTAACTTTCCCTTTTCCACCTCTAATCCTTAAAAACACACAATCCACCTCTCCCCCATCTCCTCCTTTCACCAAATTTTCCCTTCCTCCCCCTCTCCCCATTAACAAGCTCCACCTTCAGTTGTTCAAGAATATAAAGTAAGTCATGATTTATCCCTTCCGTTTTAAGTTATTTCTTTTTTTTTTGTTTGCTTATTTTCAGATTTGTGTAACAATTTTGGAGTAATCTTGTCTTCTTCCTAGTGTTAGTGTATACAATGAGGAGGTAAAATCATGATTTTGTTGTGTTAGAGGTAGATTGTGGTGGGGATGCGTAGGTGAAGAGATTGTAGTTGATGTGGGGAGGATTTTACCTTCATGGTTTTTGTTTTGCTAAATTGTAGACCTATACACACTAGGTGTTTGTTGAATTGCCCCTATGAACTTCAAATGCTATTGTGACCATGGTGCGGGTGAATTCTGAGTAACTGCCCTGGGTTCACACCATCCACACCCTTCCTAATAGTGTTATTTGTGTTGTCAGGTATAATGCATCCATCCAGTAAGAGACATTCCACAGGATCCTCGGCCAGTGGAGGGGGAGGTCCTTCTAGAGCTCGGGCACAGGCTAGCTCGAGCCAGTTTGACAGTAGGTGGTTTGTGTCAAGAAAAGCATAGGAGAGATTCAGTGCGAAGGCGGGAAAGAAGCCTGTGGACGAAAGGGCCATTGACAGGGCAGCCCTTCATGTAGAAAATCCAAACATGTACCGGTAATTGATGCGGCGTCGGCTTGAAATTTTCTTTGAGGAGCCAGAGGACGGCAATATGATGTTGCTTAGAGAATTTTATGCCAATTTACCGGAGCATGAGAATCGGGTTGTCACGGTACGCCAAACCAGAGTTGATGCTTCACGCGAGACATCCGACGAGTGTACAGGTTTCCAGCCTTCGACGGGGCTGAAGATTTTTACCAGACATACCAGAAAAGGCCTATCACTTGGAACCTCTTCATCCAAACCATCTGTGTGCCGGGTAGGGACTTAATATGGGTTAAACCTTGGATCACCCTGAACTCATCCTCCCTCACTTGGGAGGAAAAGTGTTGGCTGAACGTCATCAACAGTCGTCTGCTGCCATCAAGCAACGCCACTGATGTCAATGGACCTCGGGCAGCAACGATATGGTGTTTCTTTAATGGTCATGATTTTGATGTGGCCCGGCTGATCCAGGACGAAATGTTCATCCGCTCACCTGAAAAGAAGTATGGTTTCTACTTTCCTTATCTGGTCACCAAATTGTGTAGAGCGACAAGAGTTCCTGAAAACCCACACATGGATGGGTTGGTACCAAATGAGGCCGCGTTCAGGGCATCCAAAGTAATCATCGGGAAATACCCTATGGCACTTGGAGCTGTTAAAAGCGACACCTCGGATGAGTCGGATGATGATGAGGATGATCAGGAGGAGGCAATGCACACCTCACCCCCACAAGTGCAAATTTCTGACGAAGCAAGCCCATCTCAGGCCCGTCGGAGTACCCGTTTGACAGCTCTAGAACAGGATATGGTTGGGTTGCGCACTTCGGTCATGGACCCGAGTAATAGAGTTGATGTTCCAGTCACACAAAGTGCAAAGTCTGAGTAGAAGATTATGGGCTGGCTGCGGGCGCTAGGACGAGCTTGTCACCTCGATCCTGGCACGATCTTCGATCAAGACTGAGTACCAAGTAAGTCCCCGTACCTTACTCTGCTTTCATTTATTTGACTTGAGGACATGCCAATTCTTAAGTGTGGGGTGGGGAATGATGTGTATGTTGTTATTGTATATGTATGTATTTGAATTGTAGTTTAGTTCGTCAAATTAATTTCGACTTGGCCCAATGATGGACATCATTCGACAGGTTTCTTGAGGGACTAAAGTCGAACTAAATAAGAAAATAAAAAGATTTTGGTTTTGTAGTAGTGTATCAACTCCCCCTTGGTTTTTCTTTAAATCACGGTTCTTTTTCAAGGGTTTTTATTTTAACCGGGTGTAGTTAGTTTTACCCATTTTTAGTTAGGAACTTATGGGCGAGGAAAGAATTGAGTATAGACTACTTTAGTGTGACACTTAGGCTCATTAGTTGACTTGAGCAAGAAAGCCTTAAAATGTGTGTGCTTGATTTGGCTTAAGTACCCTGAGCGGAGTGTCTGATGATCAAACCTGAATTGAGTCATGTGCCATGCGTGAGTGAGGCTTTATGTATTTTGTGCTAACGTTTAACGCCTAGAACTTGCTATGTGTGTTTGCAAAGCGAAATGGTAGTCTTATTTGGTCTAGGAAGTGATATAGGCATTTCTTTGTCAAACTCTATCTATACATGTTCCAACCACCTAATTGTATATACCATAGTTAACCTGTCACGACCCGAATTACCCTCCGAACAGTCTTGTGATGGCACCTAGTCTCAACGACTAGGTAAGCCTAAAATTTATGGAAAAATAAGACAAAACAATAATAGAAACAGTAAGGAAGAAGCAATACTATAAAATTTAGCCGCTCGGCATTTACAGCTTTTACTTTCCCAAAACTCGGAACATCACAAAGTCAAAAACTCTGAACTATTGTAGCTCTATACAAAGGAATAAGGAAAAGGTATCTGTATATCTCCTGTATCTATACTAGAGTAGGAAGGGGACTCGTGAGATCCTGCGGACGCGGCAGAATTACCTCGCGGTCTCCTAAGTAGCTGCTAAGATGCGCCTAGCCACTGAACTGTGCACTTGTACCTGGATCTGCACATGGGGAAAACATGCGTAGGAAAGGGCGTGAGTACTCCACATTCGGTACTCCGTAAGTGCCAAGCCTAAGCCTAGTCAAGTAGTGACGAGGTCAGGTTGAGACTCTACTGAGTTTTAAAACAAGTCAATTATAAATTTAAAACAGTGAAATATAGATAAGCAATGATAAACAGGATTAATGGAAACTGGAAGAATTAATAACAGAAAGAGAGCCCTCGGCTCAACACATCATATATCTCAACAGTAAATATGCAATGCAGTACAAGGGGAAAGCTCCCGGATCTTAGTCCGTAGTCCCAATTTAAATATGCTATGCAGTACAGGGGGAAAGCTCCCGGATCTCCGTTCGTAGTCCCAATTTAAATATGCATTGCAGTACAGGGGGAAAGCTCCCGGATCTCGGTCCGTAGTCCCAATTTAAATATGCAATGCAGTACAGGGGAAATCTCTNATAAAGTAAAACTACCTAAGCATGGTGTAACTAGTAGTAAATAAGAGGAAATCAAGTAAGGACAGGTAGGCATGCTTATTCTTAAGCTAACTACTCAGTTAAGCCAGGAAACAGTAATATAGGAATGAAAATGAGTGATTCCATGGAAGGAAAAATGGAATTTTAGCAACAATGACCTGTGTACACACTCGTCACCCCACGTACACGGCATCCACGTAACAAAATAAATATAAAAATGCCTAAGGGGAAGTCCCCAACACAGAGTTAGGCAAGCCACTTACCTTGACTGCGCTAATCAACTCAATACCACGCCCTTGCCACGAGTATCCAACTCCGGGTGGCCCAAATCTAGTCAATTCGATTGATAGTGTAAATATCATTTCAAGGAAACATAATAACGAATAAGTTCGAAGCTAATACAGGAAATTTGGAAATTCGCCCAAAGAGTCCCCCGGGCCCACATCTCGGAATCGGGTAAAAATTATATTTCCCGAACACTCATTCGCTCATGAACTCACTTGAACAAGAATCAACAAAATCCGATGTCTAAATCTCCCTAAATCCTTAGATTTCTACTTGGGGAAGTTTCATCCCAATTTTATGATTTTTCATCCAATTTCATTGATTAGATTGAGGAAATTGATAGATATTATTGATATACAAATGGATTAAGGTTAGAAAACGTTACCTATGATTCCCCTCTTCAAATTCCACTGAAAATCGCCAAATCCCGAGCTCTCAATCGATTTTGGAGTTATGAATTTCAAACCCTCGGATTTTGGTATAACCTGCCCAGGGATTTCGCACCTGCAACATTGGGATCGCACCTGCGGTGCCGCACCTGCGGAAACACAATCGCAGGTGCGAAAACTCATTAAAAGGCCTGGGATCACACCTACGGTGGCTGGGTCGCAGGTGCGGCTCCGCACCTGCGGATATTCTTCCGCGCCTGCGAGTCTGGCCAGCCTGAACTACGTCTGCACCTGCGTGCACCCCCTTCGCACCTGCGTGTCCGCACCTGCGGAAAAACCATCACAGGTGCGAGACACCAGAGCCAGAAATGGTTCAGCTGCTCTTAAAGTTCCAAATTCCCCGTTGGGCATCTGAAACAACCCCGAGGTCCCCGGGACCTCAACAAAACCTACCAACTGACCCTAATACCTTGTTCAAACTTGGTCGAGCCTTAAAAACACATCTCATAACATCAAAATCATCAATTATGCATATATTCAAGCCTAAGAACTTATGAAATTTTTAGAATTCACATCTGATGCCGAAAAATGTCAAAACTCATCCGAATGACCTCAAATTTTGCACAAAGGTCACAAATGGCATCTGTCGCTTTCAGAATTCCATTCCGAGTCCGATATCAAAATTTCACCCATCAGCCGAAATCGCTGAAATTCTAACTTTCGCCAATTCAAGCTTAAATCTACAACCGCCCTCGAAAACACATTCCGAACACGCTCCTATCCCCGAAATCACCCGACGGAGCTAACGGAGTCGACGGAATTCCATTCCAGATCCGTCTTCACACAGCTCTAGCTACAGTCTGATTTCATAGGCTAAAATCCACATTTAAGGACTATGTGTCCAAAATCACTCTGGATTTCATCACTCAATGCTCCGACAAGTTCCAATAACATAAAAAGACATGGGAGAAGTGGTTATTAGGGGATAGGGGCGCTAACTATCAAAAGGACCTACCGGGTCGTTACATCCTCCCACTCTTAAGAAAATCGTTCGTCCTCGAACGAGTATAGAAACATACCTGAAGATGTGAAAAGATGAGGGTACTGACTTCGCATATACTGCTCGGTCTTCCAAGTCTCCTCCTCGACTGGCTGACCCCTCCACTGAACCTTAACTGAGGCAATATTCTTCGATCTGAGCTTTCTGGCCTTCCTGTCCAATATAGCCATAGGCTCCTAAACAATGATAGGTCCTTGTCCAACTGGACTGAGCTGAAATCCAAAACCTGATTCGGGTCACCGTGATACTTCAGGAGCATGGAGACGTGGAATACCAGATGAACCCCTGCTAGGTGGGAGGCAGGGCTAGCTCATAAGCAACCTCCCCAACACGTCGCAGCACCTCAAAAGGGCCAATAAATCTCGGACTCAGCTTGCCTTTCTTCCCGAACCTCATGACGCCCTTCATAGGCGATACCCGAAGCAAAACCCGATCACCAGCCATAAATGCCAAGTAACGAACCTTCCGGTCCGCATAACTCTTCTGCCTGGACTGAGTTGTGCGAAGTCTCTCCTGAATCACCTTCACCTTGTCCAGGGCATCCTGAACCAAGTCTGTACCCAACAATCGGGCCTCGCCCGATTCAAACCATCCCACTGGAGACCTGCACCGCCTACCATACAAAGCCTCATACGACGCCATCTGAATGTTTGACTGGTAGCTGTTATTATAAGCAAACTCTGTAAGTGGCAAGTATCGATCCCATGACCCTCAGAAATCTATCACACAGGCACGAAGCATATCCTCGAGAGTCTGAATCATGCGCTCGGACTGCCCGCCCGTCTGAGGGTGAAAAGTTGTACTCAACTCTACCCTGGTGCCTAACTCCTGCTGAACGACTCTCTAGAGCCGTGAAGTGAACTGTGTACCTCTGTCTGAAATGATAGATACTGGGATACCGTGGAGGCGAACAATCTCTCTGATATAAATCTTAGCCAACCACTCAGATGAATATATAGTCAGCACTGGAATGAAATGGGCTGATTTGGTCAGCCGGGCCACAATCACCCAAATAGCATCATGCTTCCTCAAGTCCGAGGAAGTCCAACCACAAAGTCCATGGTGATCCGCTCCCACTTTCACTCTGGAAGCTATATCTGCTGAAGTAACCCTCTCGGTCTCTGATGCTCACATTTGACTTGCTGACAGTTGAGACACTTGGCTACAAACTCCACTATATTCTTCTTCATCCTTCGCTACCAATAGTGCTGTCTTAGATTCTGATACATCTTCGCGGTACCCGGATGGATGGAATACCGCGAACTATGGGCCTCCTAAAGAATCAACTCCCGAAGCCCATCTATGTCGGGTACACAAATACGGCCCTGCATCCTCATCACCCCGTCATCACCTATGGTCACATCCCTGGCATCACCCTGCTGGACTCTATCCTGAAGAACCAAAAGGTGCGGATCATCATATTGGCGCTCTCTGATACGGTCATAAAGGAAAGATCGAGCAACCACACAAGCTAATACCCGGCAAGGCTTAGAAAGATTCAATATCACGAACTGGCTGGCTAAAGACTGAACATCCAAGGCTAGAGGCCTCTCAGCTGCAAGAAGGTATGCCAAACTCCCCAAACTCTCCGCCCGGCGACTCAAGGCGTTGGCCACCACATTGGCCTTCCCCGGGTGGTATAATATAGTGATGTCATAGTCCTTTAGCAACTCCAACCACCTA